>VXBQ01007751.1:2014483-2040531 GCA_013400175.1 Phainopepla nitens
GGCCGGGCGGTGCGGGGCGGGGAGGAGCCAGCGGCGGCGGAGTTGAGCCGCCCTCCGCACGCCCCCACCCAGAGGGGACCTGGCCGCGAAGGAGACGGCGGTACCTTGGACAGAGCCGCCGCGACTCACAGAGCCTGCCCGGCAGCCGCTCCGGAGCTCCCCGACGAGCAGGTACGGGCGGGCGGGCTGCGCGTCCCGCGCCTGCCGCCGCCCCGACGGCGCGGCTGCGGGAGAGCCTGGGGCCGGGGAGAGCGGGGGCGGCGGGTCCCGCGGAGCGGAGCCGAGCGAGCTCCCTTCGCCAAACTCTGCGGGTTAGGCGGCAGCCACGGGGCCGCCCCTTTTGCCGCCGCCCGAGTGTCCCGCCGCGACGGGCGGTTCGGGAGGGAAAGAGCTTTTTCGGTGCTGAGGCTTGAGAAAGTCTCGGGACGTGCCGGCAGCCTCCGGCAGAGCGTGAGCGCTCCCCGACGGGTCCGGCGCTACCATAGCCCGCAGGGAGCTCACGGCCGGCGACAGGGCGGCTCCTGGCTCCGCTCGCAGTGTCCACGGCCGCGGCAGTGCGCGCTTCACACGTGTATTCTAAGAACGCATACATTCCTCTTAACTTCAGGCATAGATTCTGAGAACTTTAAGCTTATCCTCCTGATAACGCCGAGAGTGAGGAGATGAATGGACGGGGACTGAATGCATTGCCCCAACAACATCCTATACTGCAAGCTGCCTCCCGAGTCCACCGTGTCAGGAGAACTCAAGTATAAGCACAGGGGCTTATTTTAGTCCTTCTCTGCTATCTGCTAACGGAGAGATCAATGCCTTTTGTTGTGGATTCGAGTTGCTGCTTTGAGCTGTGGGGAAGGCCACCCGGCTCCCCAGCCTGCCGTGACTCACAGCCACCGTGCTAAGCCGCTCACCCTGGCCCTCCAGCTAAGCCAGCTGTAAATAAAAACAGCTGGGATTATTTTTTTCCCTTTTTTTGCCTAATAACTTTGACAATGTACTTCACAGCTTTCTAGTAAGCAACTTTGAAGTCGTCTTGAATTTCTGCAGGATTTTCTCCTGTGTCAGTTTTCTTGTCCTTTATTAAGCAAATACAGGATTGGGTGTGATGCTAAGCTGTCAGTACTTGAACCAGAGACAAAGCCTCCATTCATCCCCACAACAGAGAAAAGCACAGTTCGGGCTACCACCTCCAAACGCTTTATCACACTGTTTTTACAGATATGCAGGGCTGTTAGTAGTAACACTTCCCAGAGACACTGAGCCAATATAGTCTTTTAGTCAGCGTGACACCGTATTGCAGTTTGACAAAAGACCGTAAGGAAAGAAAAACGTCCCAGCAAAAAGAATACCAGCAGGATTTTTCCTTTAAGGGAGTTTGAGGGGCTCTAAAGACAAAATGGCTGCTCTGTATTTGAATGCAGGTAGGGGTCTCAGGCCAGCCCATAAACAACTGAGCAAGCCAACAGTCTTCCAAGGGTTACAGGACGTGCATTATTTGAGCCTGTGTTTTAGGAACAGAGTGCATGGCTAAGTGATGAGCCCTGTCCAGCACACGAGAGGCAGCGGAGCACTGCAGTGGGTTAATGTGGCCTTTCCACCAGGGAAATCGTCTCTCACCTGGGTTGAAATTGTGAGCAGATGACAGAGCAACATGAGTTTGCTGTGTGGCTCATTTCAGGGCCCCAGGGACATCTCTCAACCTTATACAACCTGTTTCACAGCACATGGCCCCACTGACAGCCAGTGCAGGACAGGGAGAGGACAGGATCAACACAAGGTGTCAGTGACCACATACACATTGGCAGAGTCATGATGAAGCTGCAAGGCTGGGGGAGCCTAGCCAATTCCTCAGGAGAGGAACAAGCCACAGCCATCTCTGCCTATTGCTAAACAAAAGTCTGCAACTCACTTTCATACACTGTAGAGTTTAATCCAAATTGTTCTTGAAAGCTGTTGTAGAAATAATTCCAGTGCCCTGAATATAATAATTCCAAAGATTACAGAAAAAAACCCCATTTTCTACATAGTCAACACACATCTTTTATATTTTGCATGCACACAGTGCAAAGTAATTAAAAGAAAACCAAAAAACCTCTAATCCATCAAGACCTGACTGAACACAAAAAATTCCCTCTGCTTTAGTTGCACTTATGTACTGTCATAATTGAAGGAAAATTGCTTGGTGTGGTCACCAATATATCAGAAGAAATATGTGTGTCAGAGAGCTTATTCCTGCACAGAAAAGGAGTTAAGAGGCATCTTTAGAAGTGAAAACCAGGATAAGCAGAATACCAGAGAGACACGAGTGGAAGTCTTTGCTCTGTCACAGATTATTTTTGTGACTTTTGGCAGGTTAAGCCATCTCCCTGGATAAGTAGATGCTATTTGAAAAGATTCCTCTACGAAGTGGCTCAAATCCAGGGTACAGCACCTCTGCCAGTCCTCCCACAGCCTTCACAGGCAGGCTCACAGGGGCCCCCAGCCCAGGCCTGTGTCCCAAAGCACTGGTACTGTGTGACATTCTAGGCTGCAGAGGGCAAAGGCACATCTCTATCAATCTCCTTTTTACGTCTTGTAGCACGGCACCTCACTGTACCCATGGAGCAGTGCCATGAAAAACACATTTAAAGGCTGTGGTGCTTTCATGTAAAATGGTAAGGGAAGGAAATATAAGATCCTAATATAGAAAACTCCAACATTACTATTACCTGTGTCAACATAAGTACATTCAAAGAAAAGTCCCCTCTTTCCTCCAGCTAACATGTAACAGTAATACAAAGCACACAGATTATGCCACAATGAATTGCAAAGTAAATTACATTGACAGAATAAACCATGCTGAGAAGGGACCTTTTATGAGCATCAGATAGTTCTGAATAAATAAATTTATAGCAAAATGAGACAAACAGAATGTCAGAGCAATCTCCACAGTGCTCCGTTCAGCTACCTTGAATGTTGTACTTCTATTTCTCTTTAGGTTTACATTCTTAAGCTTCTGTGTGTGTGTGTGCGCACGCAGGGAATACTCCCCTCGTACATTTTGGTTATAAGTAATGGGTACTGACAGGACTTTAAATCTTTTCTATTTCCAGAACTGAGGCATCAGGCTCCATAAGTGCCCCCAAGTGACTTCAATTTCTGTCCTCAACTAAAGATACCAAAAGAAATGCAGGAATGCCTGACCTAGAAAAAAACATGCAGAAGAACGGGAAAGATACATGCAGTAAAGGTGAAAGAGTAAGTAACTCCTTCTGGGAAAACAAAAAGAAGATGACTTAACAACTTTTAATTCTGTAAATAAATATCATAATTGTAACCCAAGCTCTGTTCTAGAGCCAATTTCTTCATTTCAGGGAACACCAATTATCCTGCAACAGTTTATAGCCGGAAACCTTGATCTAACACAAGTGCTTCTCAAGTCCAAATAAACTCTTTCTCCCAACGTCCTCTGAAGAATTACAGTAAATTAAATATTATTATACTACAAATATTTTTATTCTACAAAGTCAGAAACGGCATGAAATTATTCATGCTAGTACAGCACTATCAAACTATCACATATGATTCATTTTCAAGCTGGTTCAGAAGGTGCTGGGTGTGTGTGCCTATCGATAGTCAGCCTCCAGGGTTTTTTTCCTAAGCAGACTCATGAACTGCACAGGAACCTTACCCAGAAAGATAAGGCCAAAGCCAGGTATCAAAAAGAAATACCAGTTAGTACATCTGTTTCCAATGACTGAGAAATCAATGACAGAAGAAATATGTCTTGACTAAACACAGCTTGAAACTGTGGAATTGCCATTCTTCTGTTTCTGGGTGTATTACAGGCTAAATTGGATTTGCATTTCCATTAATAACAGGTAATCCTATGACACTTTTCATGAGTATCTAAAATCTTTGGTTTCTAGATAGGGAACATAATGCAGCACTGACTTTTCTGTGGATGTCAAGAGGCAGAGCTGGTACTTGAGCTCAGAGGACACCCAGTCCCTGCCTACTGTTCAGAGCATTTCCTCCGTGCCCTCCCTCCCTGCATGCACTGGACTAACTCTGAGCAGCAGGTGGGACAGGTAACTGCTAACCCTTTCTTCCACCCAAAATCACACTGTGGCCTGCAATCCTACTAAAATTAATGTCCATTACAGCAAGAGCTAGCAAAAAATCTGAACGTTGCTTACTTTAGGAGACGGGCAAAAATCAAATTAGAAAAATAAGGCCTCCAATGATTTATGGCCTACACTAATCACTAATGGACAAGCACAGCTGCATTAGATGACCATTTCTCAACTAGGAGACACAGCTCCCTCCCTGAGGAACCATGCTTAGAGCATCACAGCCTCTGGCAATTTCCTAATTTCCCAATTTCTTGCAATTTTCTTGCAACCTCCTTGTTTCGTCTTCCCACTGCCCCCATAATTGCTCTGGCTTTTAAATGACTAATTACACTTCATTTGGTTAATTCTACATTAAAAAAACAAAGGAAACTTAATTGCATGGACAGCATGGAACTCTTTTCTTCCCAGATAGCATTGCTCCAAACAGGGTAAGGATAAAGGAAGTATGAACAGAAACATTATATCGAGCCTTCCAGGGGGGCTCCAGACTGACTGACAGCAGAGGTTTAGCAAGGTAAAACACAAGCTTATTGAGGACTGCAGCAGTCAGTACTGATAAACAGATAGACCTGCATGTTTTCTACTTCTGTAATTTTATAGCCATTCATATTACCAATCAGGCAAGTATTAACCCGTGGTTTTACTAATCACAAGCTAAATGCACTTCTTTACTAATGAAATACCTTAAGGTACTATTTTATTATTTTGTAATGTATTTGCAGATTTCCTAGAGTTTAGCTCAGGGTATTTGCTTGCATCATGCTTCTTTGTCCTAGGATTTCTAGAATTTTTACCAAGGAATAGTGTCCTTGATAATTTTCCACTAGTCCCCTGCTCTATCCATTTGAAAGCCTACAAACAGTACATTTGTAGTAATCAGGCCTCTCAACTGCTAAAACAGAATAAATTAATTTTAAAAGGGATGTAACATATTAATCAGCAACAAAAGAAAAAAAATAAGAAAACAAAAGAGGACGGATTAGAAACAAGTAGAATTACTCACTAATATATATATTTATTTTTAATGACTAGGAAGTGCCAAAACTTCCGGTTCCACCACTGCAACAGACCTTACACATGTACCTACAGTGCATGAAACACTTGGTGCCAGAGGAGCAATTTAAAAAGACCAAGGCCATCGTGGAGAAATTTGGAATTGCAGGAGGCCTGGGGGAATCCTTGCAGCAAATGCTTGAGGAAAGAAGTGAAAAGACAATGAACTGGGTAAGCAAATGCAGTGGGAAAAATAATTGCTGTGTTGGATGATGCTTATTTATAAGTTCTTTCTGATGTTCTCTATGTAATCACTGTTTTCTTTCACCAGGTCAATGCAAACAGGGGTCATTCTGACAAAGGAATATTTCAGATCTAATAGGCTACATTTTTAAATTATGTCAAAATCCACGTCATTATTATGTTTTCAGATCAACAGTTTGACGACATTAATGAGGACATTCAACTCAGGTTCATGCACAGAAGTGTCACAACACCTGTAGGAAACACATCTTTTGGATGTAATTTCTTCCTTTGCCTTAAATAACAGGATTTAGAGTTTTTATTAGAATGAAAAATACTTTCTGATCGGGCTTTAAAAGTGCTTTGCACAGCCATCTACCCCAAGATTTGATCCACTCCAATTATTCTGGAATTTAATACTTCATGATAGGAATTAGTCTTTTAAAATTGAACTATTATTTGCCATTCATTGTCACACTATACCAATGTAGTTACCCTGGAGTAGTTACATTGCCAAATATGCACATACACATACATACATGTACATCTACCACACAGACCATGCTGAGATCTCTGCCTTTATAAAAGTTCAGCTTTCTGCTTGGCAGAAAGGCAGGCAAATTAGGTAAGCCATAGCTTAAGTAGATTTTACCATTCCACAAAGTCGTGGTTCATCCTGCCCTCATTAACCATGTTAGAATATGGCAGCTGAAAATTAGAGTTTTACTGAAGTCCTTCTATCTGAACAAGGGAAATTATTTTACGGATTCTGTGAAATCCTGCAGGCTTGTTTCTGATGTCAGTGAATTGTGGTTCTCCCTTTTGAGTGACACACAAAAAACCTCCATTGAATTGCTGGTACAGTCAGAGGGAAAAGGCTACAGTGCTGTCAGTGCTTTCATTTTAAAAGCAGTGCTTAATTTCTGAACAAAATTATGCCCAATCTTGTTTTCATATTGTGATCACAGAACTTAATAGTGGCTAAACTAACCAGCATTTAAATAGTGTTCCTGATAGGAAATAATATTCCAGAAGACAACTGCACATTTGACCACTTACAGCATGAAGATTACAGAGGAAGGATGCATAAGCATTTTCTGAAATTGTGACACTTTTAAATACTGGTTTTTAAAATAAATACCTGATTCTTAAGGTAAATTAGAAATAGTTTTATTTGGATTTTAACTTGCCAGAAGTATATCTCTAGCATGTTCCCCTGAAGACTCCAGAGACTATGGGGGAAGCATCTGTTCTAACAGCAATGAAATATCTCAGAGGAAAACTTTTTCAACTGATGCATGCATTTGTAATTATTTTTGCATAATTTCGTTGTTGTTTATAGTTACCATATGCAAAGCCTGCCCTCTCAGAAAGACCATTTGATCTTTTTATGAAAGTCTCCATTTTCCGAGTAATGATTCTTCAATCTCTACTCAGATATAGAGAAATGCAGTTACTGTTCATCTGTGTTTTCAATAAAAATAGTTAGAAGTTTAATGTGTGTCTGTCTGGGTCAAGAATCAGCAATGTGCATTTGTGTCAGTGGACACAAAGGGAATTCTCCAGGGGCCCTATCCACATCCCACTCTCTGCAGGACTGAACCATTAAGCTTGGGAAATTCTTTTCCCGCTCTGTCTTGCTACAGGACAATATCTGATAGCTAGCACTGGAGCATCTTGGCATCACTGACAAAGATTTGAAGCCCCCTGAGAAAAGGCATCACTAGTAAAATCCTGGTCCTCTCTTAAATATATTCCAATTGCTATGCAAAGGTTACCATGTTGTATTCAAACATTTTCTGGTTGCAGAGAGAAGCAAAGAACAAAATACCCAAAGCACCACAATCTGGAGCTTGTTTAGTTTTTAATGGAACACACTGTAAATTGCCACTGATTGAGAAATAGGATTATGGAATTGCGGCTGACTTCTGCTGAGCTGAGGTCACGGAGCCCAGACTGGAAATGCTCAGCAGCTCCATAAATCAGAGCCCATGGCTGACACAGGAGCACCAGGCACTGTCCCCTCACCCCCAGCCTGCTTTTCTGCGTGCTGTTGGCAGCTTTAAGATGTTGTGTCCCCTTCCCTCAGGTGTTTAACTACTGGCTGGATGACATGTACCTCAACAACCGCCTGGCTCTTCCGGTCAATTCCAGCCCCGCAATTATCTTTGCTCGGCAGTATTTCAAGGACGTAAATGACCAGCTGAGGTAATGTATTATGACTTTGCAGCTTTTCCTAAATGAAAAGATGTTTTAAATGTACAGCTTTTGCAAAAAGACAATCAACTTCCATTAAAAAACAAGGGCTGTAGCCATTAAAATGATTTCCTACAAGGCCTGCTGACTGAGGGTAGTGTTTCTGGGGTAACTCATACTGATATTCAGAAAGAAAGATGTCATTACTATTACATTTATAGCATGAAAAAATGCCATGGGATTTATATTTTTTAAGGAATATTTACAAAGCTTTTTACCGTATGTGATTCAAGTAAATCACTTTGTGATGAAAAAAATTAATACTAATTTCTGACACACAGTTTTAAGGAAAATAATCTTTAACATGGCTTCACTATGACTTGTAGCCACCCTGCAAACTGAAAAGGCCACACTGGCATTAAATTATCCCTCTCAGATGCACAAAAGGGCACCAGGGGATCTAAGAATAAGAATTCAGAAATCATTCTTCCCCAAGAACACTGCTTCCTTCAAGCCCAACAGTCCCAGCCCTGAACCGATCTTTCTGCTTTGAGCTGTTGTGGGCAATTACTATCATTTAAAAAGTGAGAAGGTAAGCATGTAGCCAAGCACAGAATATACCTCTCCAGACACCCTTAAAACAGGATTCCATTCTTCAGCCTTTGCCAAAACATTCTTCCTTTTAAAACAGTAAAATCTACCTTCATATAATGCAATTTTCCTCTTTGCTTTTAGCACTCTCTAGCTGCTCATTACCGAAATAATTAACTGCATGTGAATTTATGCTATTATAAAACAGCCAGAAGCTTGAAACCAATATGCATTATTTTAACATTTTGCATAGACAGCTAATGCATCTTTTAACTTTACTTTAAACGTAACTATAAATGCTTCCATTCATTACTGACTAAATTTATTGTGCACACAGCTTTCAAAAAACCTCCACTTTGCATTTTCTAATGCACGTGCTTTAACAAGGAAATATTTTTCTCAGAGTCTCCCATTCTGACGCAGTGCAAACAGACAATGTCAGGAAATAATACACCTGTCCACAGCTCTGCAAAAAGAATATTTGCTTAGGACAGGAAGTGCTCTAATACTGGACAGGTTATGAGTATTGATATTGAAAACCATGTGAGTATTCTCATAAATATTCAGTCTCTGCTCCCATTCTCTAAATAAGCACTTTCAGGCTTCCTCCTGAAGGAATGGTCTGTTTAACCATTTGAAGGGACTGTCTCTAGGATTCATATTTCTCTTGACATGAATTATTTTAGGTTTTGGGTGGGGGCAGGGAGCTCTTGCCAAGGCAGAAGACTTTCTCTCCTTATGCTGTATCATCAGTCATTCAGGCTTTCCTCTGTCTCCCAGAAACAGCCCGGTGTTGCCAAATGACAAAAGACTGATGTCACTTCTCTCTGCTACTTGCAGGTTTGCCGCCAATCTCATTTCAGGAGTGCAAGACTACAAAGCTTTACTGGACACGTAAGTAGCTTGGAAGGAGAGCTTGAGTACCCACAGGGCTTCTGATTCAAGGCTGCTCTCAGTACAAAGCAGGGTTGTATTGCACCTCTCCACCATGGGGATGGGTTGGGGCTCCAGCATGCTTCAGGCCAAGTGCTTCAGCAATATTTTTTATGCCTTTTCTGCTCTATTCCTGCAGTGTAACAGATTGAAGAAGGATCCTTTTTGATGACTAGCAGTCATCACTCCGGCAGGCATGGTGCAGCCCAAAAGGACACACAAAATTTGCCTAACAGAATTACTGAGAACACAAGAGGAAGCTTGTACTCCCCACACCCGAAGGGCAGCAGCACTGTGGTAACACAGCCTGCACACCTTTCCTGGCACTCTCCACATACTGCACTCTCCACTTACAACACTGTCCCATCTCCCTCCTCCAGAGAAATTACACATCCCAGCAGCGGAGTCTCACCACAGAAAGACTGGCTCAGTAGCTAGTAAAAATAAGCTACTTATGCTCTTGTTACTTTCTGAATAAAAACACTGGGGAAATACATGATTCTTCAAGTCATGTATGTATTATGCACCTGTACGAGGAAATAAGTGATACAGAGAATTTGAGAGTTGGGAACTAAAGCAAATATCCCTGGTTTAGAACTGCAACAGTTCTAGAGACATGGTTAACCAAGATAAACCAGCATAAAACATTACCCCTCATAAGCTGCATGAGAGTAAACCTCCTTGCCTCCTTCTTCACCCCTGCCCCTGTCTGACAAGTTGGAAGCTTAATCCTCTTTTGCAGAAGGAAAATCACTGTAAGATCATCTTCCTCCTGTGGTCTCTGCAGCCTCTCCTGACCAGCAGCACCATTATTTCCTGCTGCAGTGTCAGTGGGGTATTTTACAATCCACAATCATAATTGTGACTGTGATAATTCTTTTTTTTTTTCCTGGCCACTAAGGAAGTCTTTTAAGAGACGCAGGTTTCACCAACCTTCCAATCAAAAAAGCAATAGGTTTTCAGCACATATTACTCCATCGGTCTAAGTAAAAATTAGCACAAAAGCAAGGACCTCTGGAAAGCAGAAATTCCCACTGTATTGCCCAAGTCATTCCTGTTTGTCAGGCAAGGGCCTCTCACACACTCTAACCAGTCAGCACAGTGCAGGGCTGCTGTGATTTGCAGGGGGTTTCATCAGTACCTTTCTTCGAGGTGCTGGTCTTTCCCAGCTGTTCTGCTGACTTCTGCCCTGCCAAGATTCCAGGGTCCCATCTAAGCAGGCTTCCCCTGCTCCTTGCAAAGCTGCTTGTGACCTGCTGTTTCCATTTCCACTAGATGATACTGCTATTGCTTAATGAATATGCATGAAGCTGCCAGGAATGATGTATTTAACTTTGGTATGGGAATTCATCTATTTCCCTTATACTGTAATCTCATTTTATTATTCAATTTGTGTTATACCTGATCTAATTGTAACAGAACAAAGGACAGATTAGATTTCTTTTCCTTTCTGTCTCTCTCCCCTTTTTTCCTCTGGCTTTGTTTTTCTCCTTTTCTGCAGCCATGCTTTACCTGCTGATTTTTCTCGTGGACAGCTGTCTGGTCATCCTCTTTGTATGAAGCAATACTATGGACTCTTTTCTTCCTATCGTCTTCCAGGACGTACCAAAGATACCCTCGTAGCCCAGAAAAGCAATGTAATGCCAGAACCAGAGCACATCATTGTTGCTTGTAACAATCAGGTAAATTAGTCTTCTTTTTTTCATACCTTTCTATATTTCTTAATTTGCTTAAATTCACTCTAGAAGAGCCTAATCTAATCTCTGTTCAGAAATGCAATTAGCATGCTATGTATGAGCTCACTTCTTACCAAGCGTTTGCGGTCAATATTTCCAAAAGATGCTTCTGCAGCATTTTTGTCCCTGGGCCACATTATGTTCCAAGTACAGTGATGCAGAAAGGAGGAATGTGGCAGAATTCATTTGCTCTCACTTTCAAACAAAAATGTTTAATAAACAGAGATAAAACCACAGAGAAAAAAAGAATCCTATTAGAGTGCATTTGCTGGAAATGCTCTTCCTCTTGACAGTCAAGTATTGGCACCCAGTTCATGGCAACTATACCACCATCACACCTATGCATGGCAGAGACACCAAGAGGGGGCCTAAGCTATGCCTGAAGAAGTTAGCACAGGTGCAGGCAGAAATACTAAAGTGTTACAGTGAATCTGCCCCAACCAGTGATGGTTGAGAGCAGCAGAGCCCATTTCCTGGGCATAGTACCTTACAGCCCAGCTTGACTCTTTGCAGTACTGGAGCCATGCCTGCAGGCACTCTTGGAATGAGGGGAGGTGGGTTCCA
The DNA here is from genome assembly GCA_013400175.1 of Phainopepla nitens. Classification (NCBI taxonomy): domain Eukaryota; kingdom Metazoa; phylum Chordata; class Aves; order Passeriformes; family Bombycillidae; genus Phainopepla; species Phainopepla nitens. The sequence continues at coordinate 2,025,852 of VXBQ01007751.1, forward strand.
GTGAAGTGCTTTCTACTGTTCCAGGAAGTGCAGGAAAATTTCTAGATTCTCTAGGTTATGTTTAAACAAATAATACCATGAAAATTACTTACATACTGCTTGATTTATCTCCCCAATATTTTTAAGTTTATTCAAATAGCATGTATTTCATTTGAGTCCAACAAACAATATAAGTCCTCTATGGCAACTGGCATTACATTGGTGTTAAAATACAGGAGGAGTGAGCCCTGGGCCATTCCCCAGTGGTTTTGTGTTTCATTGGATGCAGGCCTGGCTCTCCAGGCAGGACTTCAGAACCTCAACACCCACCCAACCCAGGTGACAGCAAAATGTTGGACCACAAAGGGTCCAACCCACCTCTGACTGATCTTCTGACTTCTGTCATTTTTTTGCAGTTTTTTGTTTTGGATGTTGTCATTAATTTCCGTCGTCTCAGTGAGGGAGATCTTTTCACTCAGTTACAAAAGATAGCAAAAATGGCAGAGAATGAAGAGGAAATGCTGCCTCCAATTGGCCTGCTGACAACAGATGGAAGAACAGAGTGGGCAGAAGCCAGGATGATCCTTATGAAAGGTTAGCAGCAGCAACCCCAGCTTTCTCTTCATCAACCTCCTCCTCACCATCACTGCCTTTCTTTGCTGAGAGCAAACATCACAGCAAACATCACAGGACTGAATTTACAACCCCTCTGCTGAATTTTTCCAACAGTAGGAAACTCAGTACGTATAAGATGTGTGTTGCCAGGGGAGCAGCAGAAATGGCTTGACCCTTTGGCTGTGTATTTTTAGGTGTTATGCCATGTAATAACTCTCACTCCATTCTTTGTTTTTCATCACATAAATTACATTACATCAGATTTTGTGATTTGTCTCTTTCTTCATATCCAATTTGTACCAACAGGAATGATATCTCCTCTTAGCTTTTGGCAACTATTTGATATTATTGATCTTACCCAACAAAAGCATCTGCAAGTTAAACACCTATTGAATCTAGTTTTGTACTCTCTGTAGTCAATGGAGAAGGTACCAGGGCTGATTCTTCAGTGAGTATCTAGGAAAGGTGGCACCAGTTGTTATCTGGGGACCACTCTCTCTCTCTTTTCCAACAGGCAGAATTTAGCTGTCTCAGATTCTGGACTTCAATGTCAAACTTGGAAACAGATGAAAATAAAGGGTGAGGTCAGTGACCTCTATCACATCACATCACATCTTATATATTTTACCCTGAGGCAAAGTGAGATAAATGCCCTCTTTTTGCCATTTTACATGTCTTAAGTATTTACTTGTCATCCTGAAGAAAACATTACCTCATCTCTCTATTTCCAGTTCAGCAATGCCACAGAAAATATTGCTGTTTTACTAATGCCCTGGAATATACAAGAGTTGCCAGTAGTCTCAAAATAAGTTTATCCTCCTAAGGAAGATTCTCCTTTTCATATTCAAGTTTATCCGTGCTTACAAAAACTTAGGACAGATACACACAGATGCACACACAGAGTCCTGGCCATTATTTCAGCAATATTATATAGCATTACTCTCATCTTTAAGCTTTCCCCTCCTCTTCACATCATTTCTTTTTAAAGGAGGAGACAAAAAAACCCTTATTTTAATGAAAATTGAGGTGAACACCAAATAATTTATTTTCATGCCATACTAAGTAAAACACTCAATGCCTTGAAACTTACAGCAGAATTATCTTTGCTAACCTACATCATCTAAAAGAACAATAAAATGAAAAAAATCAACAAAAACTAGGAAAACTCTCTCCATAGTGTTTTAGATTGCCTGGAATTTACCAAAATATTCATTTTAATCAGAAGGTAAACCAACTCAGTTATGCAGCTGAAAAAACACAGATTATGTACTAGTAAATCTCATAGCACCATGATGTGAGCCTTCTCTAATCTAAGCAGGAATGCCATCCCAGACCATTCATGTTAGCATAGCTCTTCTACATAGGTGAATGCATTGCTTTTGCACATGGATATATGATCATTACCAGCCCTTTTTCTTTCTTATCTGAGATGGTGAAATGTTCCTGCAACAATGATTAAGAGAGGAAGAGAGAACCTGGGAAGCAGTGTAGGTGAAAGGGTCACCCCACAGCTGGTCTGTGCTGGGCAGGGCAAGGGAGAATGCTTTGGGACAGGAAACCTGTGCAGTGCTTTGCAGAGGTTATGAGGGATTATATCCGTGGGCCTGCACAGACCTGCAAGCAGAGCAGAGGTCTTCCAGGTGAGAAAATGTCCAAGATTTTGTAATAAACCCAGCCCTCAGTGATTTATAAACACACTCAGCATTGTAACTGCCTTCGGGCTGCAGAACTAGCTCATTCTTCCTAAGTACAGGAAGTGAATTCTGTATGAAGTGACTGGCTACAGTCCCATGCATGTTATATCTGAATTTGATTAAAAACTGTCTTCTCATATTTTCATTTCTAAAACTAAATTAAAATACCCCAACTAACCAACAGTTGGCTGGCCAATTCAATGTAACTGTGCATTAGAAAGGAAGAAATGTCTTGTAGGGCTTTAGGTTTGGTCTCGCTATCCTGTTTTAGCTCTTCCTGCAGATATTTTCAATCCCAAGTCATGGTTCATGAGTTCTTGTGCAATTTATTGCCTGCTTCACATGATAATTTTTCAGTGTTTGATCAGCCCTGTGGATATGTCTGTTTCCTTCTGTAAAGGCATCTTTCCCCTACTTCTCTGTTTCTGGCACAGCTTAATTTTATTCACTCTAATACCTAGACTCCAGATACCCTGAAGCCATATGTCAGACTAAGGGCTTCATATCTGTCAAAGATGTGTGGGTAGCAGCCACAATGAAATATATATAAACCTATCAAACAGCGTAAAGCAGAATGCTGAGCAAGCTGTGAGCAGTTTGTAAATCACTATCCAAGCTGTTTTTCTTCAAAGATGCCTGTCTGCAAACACCAGAAGCTGATGTATTTGGGGCAAGTTCCATTCACAAGGATCTTCTCAGCCTTTGCACCGATGCACCCAGACCATCAAGGAAAAATACCACAATTACGGTCAGCCCTGCAAGTGTGAGATACCAGAGAAGCTTTACAGCCAAGTGGACAGGGATGTGTCTTCTCTCTTATAAAGCTTCTGAATGCTTTTGAAGACACTCTGAAGGGATGCTTGTGTTCACATTTTGCAGGGTACCAACCCCTCTGCACGCCCCATCAAACACAATCTCTTGGCTCAAGCCTTTGGAGGAGCTGGCAGGTGCTCCAGCTGCTTTCCCTAGGACTCTTCTGTTGGCAGGGGGACACAACTCACTCTGCACTCCACCAGGTCCCCAGGGAGCCTGCAAGAAGTCAGGCTGACCATCTCTGTCCCTTGGGCCCCTGGCTGCTAATGCTGCCTTGCAGGAGCCACCAAACAGCAATAGGCAGTACCTTACCATAACCTGCACAAGGCCACAGCTCCCCCTCTTCCTCCTCAGCCACTGCTATCACTTGTCTCTCCTCTTGACACATTTTTAATTTCTTGCATATTTGGTCTCTTTTTCACTACACAGCATCTGGAAAATGAACCTGGTTGGTAACAAAGTTTGTTGGTCTGGGTTTTTTCTAGCTCCTGACTAACCTATGTTACTCCTTCTGGAAAGGTGCATTATTTCTTACTATGAAAAATGCTATTCTTTCAGACAATCAAGCTACTTTACATATGTGCAAACCTTGAAAACATGCACATATTGAAATGGCCCCATATTTCAAATGCAAATCAGCATTGTTTAATTTTAAATATTTTTCCATTCTTTTAGCTAAAATAATTTTCTGAATTGAACATGTATTTGTTGAACTTAGCCTAGACTTGAAAGAAATTTTGATCAATCTGAATTCATATCTTTTGTTGAGAACATTCTGAAACAAATTTACTTTTACACCAAAATCTAGCAAAACCAGTGGATGAAAGCTGATCTGTGAAGAACAAAAGTAATTTCATGTTAACACTTGAAAGCTCTTTTTCCTTTGATCTTGTTAACAACCATGTAACAGCAATTAATAATGTTATATGGTTTTAAAAGAAACTAGTTCTTGGTATACGTTGCACACTTCTATCTTTTCAACGAGGAACTGTAAAAAGTGCTCACAATTAAATATTTCCTATGCCTCAAACTGGTCCTCAGATGCAAACAAACTCTTAATCTGTAATATTTCTGAGTTAGACAAAGAATTTGAGAAATACATGAATACACCATAAATAAGGAAGACAGCACTGAGGACAAGCTAAAAATACCTCCAGTAGTCCGACCATATATGAAGAGTGTCAGGACAGGGAAAAGAAACAGAAGGAGATCCAGAAAAGCCCACTTTATTCAGCAGCACAGTAGTGACAGGAGAGCAGTGTAATGTGGCGACCCATGGTTTTGGCAAAACCATGTTCAAAAACTGAACCTCAAAACCTCATCTGCAGGTGTTTCCTCATGTGATATAAGCAATATAACCTAATGATCAGAGACAGGAGAGACAAGAGGGTTTTAATACAATAAAGACAAAACCAACACAGACCCTGCTGTTCCTTTTCTGCAAAGGGTTTTCATGGGAGAACAACACAAAAATACTCTTAGCTCTGCTGTTCCAGAGCAGAACACTGCAGCGATAGCGTGAGCTCTGAAATTTTCTATTTTCCACCTGTCCTCTGTAACTGTTATATATAAAATAAGTAAGCAATGCTGGCTTTCAGAGTAAAATAGATCTATTTTGTAATATAATTACTTCAAGGAAATGAAAGGCAGAAAAAGAAAGTGGTTATTATTGAATCATGTGAGAGATACACAGCGTTACAAAAGTTAACACAGGAATTAATGCCTTGATGTAATGTTCCCTTGCACTGAGATGATCTGCTGCTGAGAGAAGCTCTGCAGATGCCAGCTCACTGCAGAGTCAGGGTTAGATCCTCAGTGCTCTCCAAGGCAGAGGGTTCCCCAGCCAGTGTTGTACTTGGAGGTGAGAGGATGTGAACGTTTCACTCTTTTATCCCCAGACTCCACCAACCGCGACTCTCTGGACATGATTGAACGGTGCATATGCCTGGTGTGCCTGGACAGCCCCAGCGGGGTGGAACTCACCAACACAAACATGGCATTCCAGATGCTGCATGGTGGAGGCTACCACAAAAACGGGGCCAATCGTTGGTATGACAAACCTATGCAGGTAAAACCTCACAGCACCGTGACGCTGCTGGCACGCTGCCTTATGCCGGGGACCGCTTAGAGTCAGGTGGGAGAAAGAGGGGAAGGTGGTGTCAGCATCTGCCTGGCAGGTTTGGTGTGAGCAAGGCTGTCCCTTGCAAGGCAGGGGAAGCAGGGACGCTTCCACCTTTTCCAAAGCTGCCTTTTGCCCTTGAGATAACACAGATATGCAGATGTGTGAGTAGGTAGACATCGGATATAAAAAAAATGCATTTTTCTACATTGAGTCAAATGGAATGAAAATGCTGGCCTAGTATCCCAGAATGAAAAAAACCACCACAATATTTTTCTTTCTTTCCTCTTCCTACACATTTTCCTGACACCCTAGAAATGCTACTGCTTATAATTTGGCATGTGTTTAAGTCCTCACTTAACAGACTGTTTACTCATTTAATGACATCCTTGTTGAGACTTTCCCTAAGTATTGACTTCTCCAGCCTTTTTCCCAATCAGATTTTGACTGTCATATTTTAAAGCATCACACTGTTATTTCCACACTTTGCAATAGACCCAGAGTAAAGTGATGTATTTATCTCCAGCTATCAACAATGTTGACACCTTATGAAAAATTGAAAAAACCCTGACTGATACATTGCTTGCATAATGCTTGTTGCTCTTGCCATATCTAAGAACAGCAACATGAAAAGAGAAACCTCTAAAATAATTTCACGTGCACCAGCTTATCCAAGAGCAAATACATTTCACTAATCATTCCTGATTAATGCCACTGCAAATGACATTATTAGCAGACTCTTTTGAAGAACAAAACATTTGTCTTTAGAACAGTTACAGCTCTGTTATTTACAAGGTCAAGTGTTGAGATACTTCAAGCAGATGAGAATAAACAACATTTTCTATTTGTCTACTATCATAAAGCAGCAGAAAGCAAATAAAATTGTGTAGAGTGTGTGAGAGCTTAATCTGTCCAGATGTATTCAGGCCAAAGTAGTTTGAAGGTGAAGAGAAATTCGTAGGGAAATAAGATCCCATTTCCTTTTATGCAAACACAGATTATGTAGGAAGCCATTCTCACAGTAGAATTTGTTCTTTCTCTCCATATTCTTCCTCACCTTTGCGGTAAGGCATCAGAAAATGTCCCAGTGAATTTTTTGCATCAAGCCCACTCTCTGAAAACCTCATGGAAAGCAGGGAGGCAGGATGTGTGTGTGATACAAATGTTCAAGAGAGCTAAGTGGGTGAAGTCCAGCCAAATGCACTTCAAAACAAGTGTGGGGAAAAGCCCAGAAAAAGGACAGGAAAGCTGCAGTATTGGCCTAGGCATCTGCTTTTGTATGAGATGCAGAAGTTACAAATTGCATGGGTGTATCACAGAACTGGCGTGCAGCAGGTTGTCACCAGCAGTGCCGTGTGTACACATTGAAATTAAGAATGAAGACAAATAAAGGGAAATGAAATGAAGGAAGCATCTAAAAATAAAAGATTCTAAGTCTGCCATGTGAAAGCTAGCAAATTAGGATGTATTTTGTAATAAAATGGGATCCTAAGGATTTCCCAGATACAAAAGTTTTATTGTCCCCAAAAGTGGAAGGAGAACCCAGGCCTGTCTTTGTATTGATGGGTTTTCTATACCATAAAGCAGATGCTAAATCAAATGTTCAGATTCCATTGGGAATTGCTAAAATTTACTTTCTCGTAGGATTCAGTCTAAAATAACAGCATGAAAGGGGTTCACTGCAACATCTTTCACAGGACAAGCAAGTCTCCTGCAGTAAATCTCTAAGTCACCCACTGATTTGTAGGGCAAGGAAGTTCTTAATATGAGTAATAAGAAAACCACAAGGGACCGGTAACACCTTTGTCAGGTTTCCATCATGGATAACTTAGCCAGAACACAATTTATTCTCTGTATACTTCACCTATCCTTCTCTTTGTTTAGTTTGTGGTAGGAAGAGATGGACTCTGCGGGACCGTGTGCGAGCATTCCCCTTTCGATGGCATTGTAATGGTGCAGTGCACTGAATACCTGCTCAGGCACATGTGAGTTCCCTTTCTGTACATTTTATACCCATTCCAGCCCCTGGGAAGACTCTGCCAGTGGCAAATTTCCCCTGATGCACAGGGGCACTAAGACACATAAAACTGTTGAAAAGCAGTAATTCACCTGCTAAAAGAGCAGTGGTTAATAAATGGATTATTCCTGTGACCTTAATGACTTCTGTCTCACATACCGACAGGAAAGAAAACTCCAAGAAGTTAGTCCGAGCTGATTCAGTGAGTGAGCTTCCTGCTCCACGGAGACTAAGATGGAAGTGTTCCCCTGACATTCAGACACATTTGGCATCAGCAGCAGAAAAACTGCAAAGGTAGAACAGATGCCTCATTTTTCTCAGCCATGGCTGCAACCTGGAAACTACCCAGTACATGGCATGGGCTCCCTCCTAGGGGGCCTCGTGTCTTCCTGCTCCTCCTCTTCTTACCAAGCTGCACATACCCAGCATCTCTCTGCAGGATAGGACCCTTATGGGCTGGAGCTACTTGTAGTCAGGAATTGCATTACCATTGTCTTCCTTCCATGTAAATATTAGGAACTCTAAAAACCACTGGAAAAACAGCTTACCCTTATTTGCACAGGATGCAAGCAGTGCAGGTCCTCTGTTTTTCTGGATGTCTCCTACGGGTTTGAGCTGACTCAACTGGAAGCCAGGGCAGTAGGGGTACATATAGAGGACAGTAGAATACAACTGGTTTGAATAAACAATTTGAATTCAGGAATGTAATTTGTTTACATTCATATTGCTCCTACAAAGTCTAGTTTTTCTGACTCTGTTTCCAGGCTGTCAGAGATTTGCATGACCTTTGGGAGTGGGGGCAGCAATAAGAATTTTTTCTCAACATTCAGGCCTGTGATCTCTTTGTAGAGAATTAACACACTGTCTGCGTGATCAGCTGTAAGCATGTCCAGTGTGGTTGCATTAGATAAGACCTCAAAGTGGCTAGAAAGATAAATGGGAGTGAGAACATTCAGGATGCAGAATAACTTCTTTGTGTTTTTCAATAAAGGTAGTAGTCCTCTAAATTGAATCTTGCAAGGAGCTTAAGGCCTTCACCGGGTCCTAAATGCACCCAGTTCTTGCACCAGTAAATCTCTCAGAAATTTGTTAAGAACAAAGGACACCCTTGCATAGGCTTCAGGGGTGGAAACACTAAGGTTGGAGGGAGATTGCTGGATTTTTGTTTTGTTTTGTTTTTTAAAAAAAGGTGTCTTACTCAAATGAACAGACTTGAGTGCCACAGTTAAGGCTGCAGATAACAAGTCTAGTGTAGAACCTNCCACAGTTAAGGCTGCAGATAACAAGTCTAGTGTAGAACCTGTATGAATGAAAGTTACTGACTAGAAACAAGTTACCAAAGGCCAGAACTGTCTGCAGAACAGGAGAGCAGGAGGCCACTCACCTCTAAGAGGGTACTGGCGGGAAAAGATCTCTGGGTTTTATTTGCAAACAGAAATGGGACAGAATATGTTTTCATGGTGAACAAAGCAGGGCAGATTAATGGTTAGACTTGATGATCTAAGAGTTCTTTTCCAACTTCAACAATTCTATGAGATTCTTATACCTACCCCTGCAGTAACTACCTTTCACTTGTTTTCCAGGGCAGTGGAAAATCTGGATTTTATTGCCTACAAGTTTGAGCACTATGGAAAGGAATTTATTAAGAAGCAAAAGATTAGCCCAGATGCCTACATTCAAGTAGCACTTCAGCTGGCATTCTACAGGTAAGGTTAGTGCAAATCATAGGAACAAGGTACACAAGATAGTGGGGTTCTATAGAGAGGGTCTGTTTTTTCCTCAACATTCAAACAAATGCCTCCTGCATAGAAATGAGTGATCTTGCCTAATGACTGTAGGACGGACAAGACAGAAACTGATACCTGCTTCTGGGAGAGAACCTTTTCCTCTCTCCCTTTGCCTCTCTTCTTGCTCTACCTTCTCCCCCCTGTGTCCCACACATGCCGTTCCCAGCCAGTACCCTCCCGACCTCCCCGCGCGACAGGTGAGGGCCTTCTCTGTCCCCAGAGAGAAAGTGAGGGAGTATGGCAGGCATGTCTGTGGCAGCAGCAGCTGGGGAGCCCAGGTCCCTGGGGCACAAACACCACTGCCTTGCCTCATGGGTAGCTTGGGAGGAACCCTGGCAGTAACCACACTTGCATCTCTGGCACCACAGGCTGAAAAGCATCCACTACAGCACAGCATATCAGACTCGAGTTCCGACACAGAACAGTCACTACTGCTGTTCCCTTCTTCACAGGCATCCCAAGAGTTGATAAAATCCCCTAATTTCCATGGTCTTATCAAAGTTAAAAGCTCCTTTCTACATTGCCAGAACTCCAGGGTAGAGACAGGTCGCATGGTTTCCTGCAGAACAGCCTATTACACAAATAATTCTTTATCAGGTCAAATTAAATCCCAGAGTGGTTTTTACCTGGTCAAGACCAGAGATGCTTAACACATTTCATGTACTCCTTTAACATCTGTTGAAAATCCATTTTGCATATTCCATTAATAAAACTTCAACAATGACTTAGCCCAAGATTTTCATCTGGATCCCAGCCATGATATAAATCCCATGTTTGCAATAAAAACCTTAGGGAACAGTTGTGTTCTGAGACCACCTGCTTCAGTCTGTCTCCTGAAGCAAGGAGTAGTATCTGTATGCCTAGACCCAATTTAAACAACAGTCTTCATAATCTGTTCTAATTGCCATGAGGGTTTTCATTCCAGCTCACAAATAACACCCTACTCCCCTTTTAGTTTTCTTCTTTTCATTCACACACTCAATGCATTTTCTCTTGTTTTAAATAAAACATATTTCAAGCCTATAAGCAAGTGATTAATTACACAATTATTTTATGATGCAGTACAAATAAAACATTCCTTGAGATCTTTCAGTAAATTTTTGTTTTACTAGCCTTGTTTTTACACAACAAGTCATTTTTTACTGGCAATGCATAACTAAAACATATATAGCTGTATGCAGCTCTTCAGATTAGAAAGGAGTGAGCATCCATCTTTTTTAAGTCTCTTACAGAGTTCTATCAACATTAAGATGAATACTGTGCTAGAAATAAAAGTGTGGCTGTAAGAATAAAATGTGCCAAGCCTATATTTCTCTTAGTCTTTATGACTCTTTGAAAATAATCATTCTTTGTTTTGATTCCTTCACTCTCTCAGGTGCCACAGGAGGCTTGTCCCAACCTATGAAAGTGCCTCTCTGCGCCGATTCGACGAGGGCCGGGTTGAGAACATTAGGTCTGCTACTTCTGAAGCACTTGCTTTTGTCAAAGCAATGGCAGGTGACAAGACAGCTGTGCCGGTATGTTGGGCTGGCCCCCTCTGTCTCCTTTGCCAAAACACCAAGTAAATAATGCGTTCATGGTCCCAAGTCTCTTACTTTTTAACTCTAAACTGAGAAAATAAAGGCATAGGGCAGGGTAGCAAGCATTACAGGATTTTGCTTTTTGTACAGATCAACCATTAGGCGAAATAGAAATATTCCCTTATTTTTGTTTAAGCGTCCAAAATATTCAGAGGTGCCTAAACGTGACATTATAAGAAACATAATATCTAATTTTAGATTTAGTACTGTCTTATGAATGTTCTATCATCAGGTCCAGATTCAGCTCCCTGGAGAGATCTAGGCTGAACATGCAAAGTTCAGGATCATTAAACTGCCACACCAGGGGAATTGCCTGGCGGGTCTCCTGCAGGGTTAGCAGCCTGCAATATGTGATGTAATTCCCATGCTTTCATTTCTGGATATATGGATATATTTTGGCTGATTTTTTTTTTTTGTTTTAAAGGGATGTTTCTACCAAATAGACTAAGTCTTATAGGATCCTCAAGGGAGCTGAACCTTAATGATGAAAAGCTTCATCAAGCTAATCAAACAACTCTCCAAACTGTCCTGATATTACACTGCAAAAAGAAAAATTAAAATTACCTTTCTTTGAGACACCACCATCTGTTTGTCAGAAGCATGAGCACTGCACAGAGTAGATGGGGATGCAGAGAGGTACAGCTGAGAGCAGAGCTGCACAAACAGCCCTGTGCACTGTCCTGGCCACCATCCCTGGAGAGCCTCTCTCAATGTCTCTGCGCCACTTCCACCCACTGCACCGCGCTGCTGCACAGGGAATTTCCAGGTGGCTGTTTAGATGCAAAATGCTGCCACAATACAGTTTATTTTTCACAGTAAGCCCATTCCAATGGCAACAGCCCACATGACTGTTCTTTAGAATTTAGCATAACATTGCTAGAAGCATTGCTGGGCTGTAGATTAGGTGTAAATTAATGAAATATTATAAAGCAAGGTCTAATGTCCCAGACGATTAGGAAAATTTGCACAGATAAGTCCTCTCTTCATCCACTGCTTCTTCAGTTTCCTAACAGTTATCATGCCCAGAATTTAGCTCCTGATGATCAAAGCTCAGGTAAGTCCCATGGTAAAATAACTCAAAAAACCCGAAGTAACTCCCTCTGCTGGGTGGGTAATTCATGGCAGATTCTGACCATACTATTGCACGTAATAGTGACTACCACAGTAGGCACAAGAAGAGGCTGTTTTTATTTGCTCTCAGTGTCCTGTCTGACAAGATGGTTCTCAATCACATTTAATTACAAGTTCCTGTTTTCTGTACACTTTCCTCTCCACACCTGGGCACTCAGCATAGCCCCAGCCCATGCTGTGGCACACTGACTGTGCTCCTGGCAGGAGCTAGCATGCTCCTACCATGCTCTTTCAATAGATCTTTCTGGCTCCTTACAACTATCCCTTCCTTCCTTCTTCCAACACTTACTGACTTCTGCAGCTCTCCCAGAGCTTGAGCATTTCTCACCTTTTTCCCACCCAAATCTGAGATCGTGCCCTGCTTTCACAGCACCTGGAACTGTCCTTTTCCACACAAGCAGGCTGAAGAATGTCATGTGTGTCTAGATGGAGCTCAGTCTCAGCCCCCATATCTCTCTACTGCATGCCTTGGCTGTACAGAATAGGGGGGATAATGGTTTCATTTCCCCTGGAAAACCTGTAATCACAATGCACAAACTGACCCACTGATAGTTTTCCTGGCCTCCTCTCCACCAAGAGATACAAAGGACATTTATACTGATCTGTGATTGTTCTTTCCAACAGACATTAATAAATCTTTGTTTTGATGTGAACATCTTCATCTTTCCATGCAAAACTAGATATATATATTTGTATCACAGAAACATTAGAAAATTAATTTAATACATTCCAAGGTGATTTCTTTAGACCTACACACTGCCCTGAATGTGAAAGGGTTAATTCTTTTTTCTGGAAAAAGAGATGCACCACTGGGTGTAAGCAGCCTTGAACTCCTCAAAATACTGTTTGCTAATTGCCATTAATTCAAATCCAATTAAAAAAACCTGTTTTTCTTCTGATACAAACAAAAATTATCCTCAAACAATATCTTGAACAGTCACCAAAGATTGATTGAGTCAGATTGATTCTTCAGCAGGAGAAATATCTCATGCATTTGACACTAGCTGTAAAAGCAGCAGCTACTGACACTAGAGATTGCTTGAATAGCTGTAAATTAATCAGATTTAAAGACTGCATTTGGTAACTTAATCTGTACAAGGGAACTACGGCCTAGCTCCAGCCTTGTGAAAAAAGATCAAACTTTGTATTTTGAAGGTCTTTGATGGTGACCTTGACTTGCTTCTAAAATGAATTCTTTGTTCAAAAGATCATTCATCGTCCACAGGAGCTGAAGGTCCCCTGTTTATCTGGACACTCAGTCATTTCTGGCTGTTTCAGGGTCTCCCAAAGTTGCAGTGTTGGACTTGATGTACAGCAAGGCAGCACTTCTTAAGATCATTCCCGTAATATAAAAGGCTGCAATTTGACAGGAGTTAAAATTTACTAGCTTGTTACCTGAAATGTGAGGCATCTGCAGAGGGTAGAGCAGCCTTGGAAAATTCTAGATGCCCTTTCACACATGGGAGTAATTTTTTGACTGGCTAGTAAAATATCAGTAATGGCTTTCATTAATATCACTGTCATTGTCTAGATAAACCATTCTAGAGAAGGTACATTGCCTGTCTGTTTTGAACATACTGTATTACACTAGGCAATTACTTTTCCCTATTTCAAACATACTGATTCTATTGGTAATAATCTACACCCCAAAAATCCATGGAAGGAATACACAAAAGGAACTGAAAGCCTTTTCTTGACTTCAAACAAACCACCACCAAGAAATCTGTTCATCCCTTGCAGGACCAGGTGCTGGTGCTGATCAGGACATTGATCCCTGTGGTTTTTGATTTATCAGAGTACTTACACCTGAGCCAAGAGCAAAGGACATTTGAGGTGCTTGCTATTTGGCTCTTGGTTAGTTGATTGAAGATGCTATTTCTTTGAGAGCTGATTCAGTAATACATATATTCTGATTACCCCAACAGGATTCTGAGAAGATACAGAAATTTAAGGATGCAATTGCAGCTCAGACTAATTACTCTATTCTGGTGAGTAAAACACTGCCTCTCTGTATAAGAACTAGTCTGCTTTTTCAAGAAAAGTATGAAGATGCAGTCATTAGCTATTTAAACACTAGAAAAATTTAGGCATCTCCAAACTGGAAAGTATCCGCTATGTCACACTTAAGAACATTTCTAATGGGCCAAAAAGCCATATTCAACTAATCTCAACTTAAAAAAACCCTAAGCCTAAAACTAACCATCTATGCATTTTCTTATGTTTCTCTTCACTAGAGGATAGAGGTCCCTATCTGGAACCTGATCCTCAGATGGACTGGTATTCTGGAACATTCTGGTATTCCAATTTGCCATTTCTAATAAAGGTCATTAACAATGAGGGAGTGATAATAGTAAGTTTTCTTTTAAAGACCTGAATGCAGTGTCTAATAAAAGGGAGAGGTGCCCTCCAGTGAAGAAATTACTTTAATATCAAATACAACTCATTTTCTGTTGATTAAAAATGAGACAATTCAGTCTGGGTAATGCTCTACGTCCCACGGTGCCAAGACAAAGCACAGACTTGTTCTATAAACAACTTAGTCATACCACTCATGAAATTAATAAATATTAATACCCAGCTATGATAAGTGAATTTGCTACCTATGGTTTTGCCTCAGACCATTGCCTATAAACCCATATTGTTGATTACTCTTTGGATATTCATAATATTCAAGAAATCATTCACCTTCAGAGGTGGTTTTAAGGGTATATTCTGAACACAAAGTGTTGCTTTCAGCAGGACTCTGAAACAAAAGAAGCAGGGAAGAAAAACAGTTCTGTGTTTCAAGCCTTGTGCTGAGAACCCACATCTTTGAAGCTGAGACTTCTGTAAAGTGAAGTCAAGTCCTACTTCAGGGCAACTGCCTTGCCTGAACCACCTCAGGGTAGCCTCACAATGAACATACACACTGTAGGTCTGCTGGGTCACAATCAAGGGAATTTCTG
>VXBQ01007751.1:2048672-2110491 GCA_013400175.1 Phainopepla nitens
GACTCGTGGCCCTGCACAGGACCGCCCCAACCATCCCAGCATGTGCCTGAGAGCGTTGTCCAAACGCTTACTCAGCTCTGCCAGGCTGGTGCTACGAGCAGTGCTCTGGGGAGGCTGTTCCAGTGCCCGAGCAACCTCGGGCTGAAGAACCTTTTCCTGATACCCGGTTTAAATCTCCCCTGAGGCAGCCTCAGGCCAGTCCCTCGGCTCCCTGCTCAGATTCCCCGTGGCCGCACCGTACCGGAGGCACTCGGTGTTGCAAGGCTGGCGGGCTGCGAAGGGGCCTCCAGCAGCTGTGCCACGTGTGAGACCGGGGAAAGGGCTGTTCCTCAAACCCGCCTCAGAAAGCACAAACACCTCCGTCTTTTGTGTTGCTGAAATAAGCTTGCATTACAGTGTGTATATATTTTCCAGTTACACAAACCTCATTAAAAACACAGACCGAAATAAACACATAAACCAATGATGGAAACATTTAAATGTTTCCCAAATGTGGTTGTAAAGTGAACTACTTGGGCGTAGGGCTACATTTGCTGCGCACAGCTCAGCTATTGTTTCCAGCAACCAACACAAGGTAGGCAGCGGGTGCCCCCAGAGTCGGGGCAGCTGTGCCACGTTTTGGAGCAGAGCTGCTCCGACCTGCCGCATCCGCGGGTGAGGGAGCGAGGCAGCTGTGCGGCTCGGGGCCCTGCTGCAGGCTTTGAAAGGGCTCCGCGGCAGCTCTGACAGGAGAGCAGCGCCTCGGGGCTTTACAGAGTTTGCAGGTGCTGCAGAACTTCACCATCCATACCTAAAGCTGCAGTGGTGTATTGCCCACAGAGAAGGGGTGTAGCTATTTTTTGTTCATTCATCTCCTTAAGGACTGGTGTAATCTATTTCCTGTTTATGAGGGAATGAGCAAGACTTTTCCCATGCTCCAATGCTCTCCAGCTGTAATAACTATTTCTGCCTAGCAAAATTAATCTAAGGTTGCAAGACAAATCAAATTGATTGCATGTGATCTCAAGTATTCAAATAAGTACAATTTCGTGAATTTAAAGGCTTTAGATAATATAGAGGTATCCCCTCCCCCCAAAAAAGAAAAAAAACCTCTCAGTATCAGTCAAATCCCTATTTGCTTGACTGAAAATTTACAAAGGGCATGAGTCAATGAGTCAATAAGAGGGCTACTGGCAACTCATTCCATTTTTTTTCACTGGGGTTGATAGATCATTGCAATGTACCTGTCATGCAGTAACCTGGGGAAACTAATCAGGAGGGCTTTTTAATTTAGAGTCCACAGTATAGAGATGTCATCTTTCTCACCCATTTTATAAGTGTGAATTAATTGTCTGAGATTACCATCAAAGCTTCCTAGAAAGCAGTGAGAGCTGTCTGATGAGAATGTCAAAACAGCAGCAGAAGCTGAAAGCATGTTACTTTATGAAACAGACTCTTTCCTCGGCCACTTCTACTTTTGCAGCAAGTTGAATTAAAATACTGCAAACAGCTCTCACAGGTGGACATAACTAAATGTTTGAGAAACGCTGACCCTTGCAAGTCATACAGCTACAGTGGAACTGGGACAGAGAAAGTACCTCCACCTGCCAGAATAACTGAGGTGTCAGTGCAGCCTTAACACAGCTGATAGAAACCTGGAAAGGTGAGACCCTGAATGTTTGACTGTACAGGAATCTGCTTCTGCCTTGTAAAACAACTCCACAGAAAGCAATGAATTAAAACAAATTTAAATCTGGGGAGTGCCGAGGCAAGTACTTGCATTCTGTGTTGCTGGAACTGCATTATCAGCCAGTTTTCTTATTTCCCCAGTTCTGATTAATTTAACACTATACAATGTACCATAATAAACCTGAAAAGCACCTAATTCATCTAAAAAAATACATGGATCAAGAGATTATTTTGTCCATTCTGATTTGATTCTCAGCTTCACAAAAATCTCAAGACTTCAATGTCCTGAGGAATTACTCTTTCAGGAGAAGAAAGATTAATTACATGTCAATGAACAATTGGGTTATCAAGGTTGTTCACTTAATGTTCCAGCTGTTCTGTAACACCATCTTAATGCTTATTGGAGAATTCTTTTGAATTTAGTCCTATTCTGTGGTACTTACAAATAAATGCATTGTGTTTCTTACAGCTGCTCTGCCAGTTAATAGCAAATACAAGTACAAAATTAATTTCTTGCCTTTTACCCCTAGACCTAGAAATGACAGAGGGTGGAGGCTTCATTCAAAGGAGATCCATTAATGTAATAATAGTGAAGGCAGAGATTAGAGCTGATAGGCTTTGTGGGGAGTTTTGTACAGCACTTAACAACATTAACACTGGGTTTTTCTCCTCCTCATAACTGCTAAAACTTAGATATACTCAAAATTCACTGGGAACCAAGCAAATACAGTACTGGCCACCGCCTCTTTGCCCTTTTCCAGCTGGCCTGAAGGCAGATGGACATCACCTTATTCTGGAGTGTTAACAGACTGGAATGCTGTAGATCTGGTGGTCAACGGGGAGATAGTATTTGATTGAAACATCTCTATGACCTGGATTTTGGTAACTCCTGAATTTTATTATTTGCAGTTTCTCCAAAAGCCCTTGCATTTTGAAATGAGCGCTTCCTAAGGCATAAACACTCCGGGTTCTATCAACATTTACACTTTTAAGCTCTGTACTGCTTTATATTCAAGGCAGTTTGAAAGGCCCAGTCAGGAGCAGAGAATGGCTTGGGAGTTAAGGCCATGCTTGGGAGAGCACTGTCTGGGGCCATCCCACATGCACCAGCACACAACCACGAGAAAAACCTGCTAGGTTTTGGTCCACAGAGGTATTAGGGCTTCCCTCTGCTTTCAAAATAGCAATTTTTATTTTTTGCTTGAGCTGAATCCATCTCAGATTACAGAATTAACCACAGCAGAGCCAAACTGGGTCCACGTACTGGGAGGGAAAGCACAAAGGACTACAGGTGTTGAGGTAGGAAGTAGAAATGTAAAAGGTAAATACATTTACTTGCATATATTTTGTAAGTTGTAGTTTTCTCCTTTAGGAGGTGATGGCAAGTCAGATCTACTTGGTGAAGAAGCCAGAAAAGCAGTGTTAAATGCTTAACAATTTACAGGGACACTTTCCCTTTCATCTTGTGTTTTTGTCAGGCAGTTTACTTGCATCACAAAGAAATTACCAATAGGTTATTTACACTTCTTGGTCTCTTAATGAAGAGGACAATCTTATTACACCCCCACATCAACCAAATAAGAACAGAGTACCTTTTCCAGAACCAGTTGTATGTTAGTACCCTGAAAATGGCAAATTCAGGTAGAACTGACTTGTTGGCATTTTAATAATTTGAATTAAATTAAAAGAAGACTGAAACTTTATAAAGTTAAAGAATGAAAGATATCCAAAGTTTCTTATGTCAAAGATACTTTCAAAGTAATTCATAGCTGATAATACTTATTTTTACAGTTATACCAGTTTACAGTTCCTCTCTTCTCTTGGCCACAAATATCTCAGAGAACATTTATGCATCACTAGGCAGACCAAAAGTAGAGAGAAAGAAGTTGGCATAGCCATAACCACAGGATTAAAACTGACTGGGTGTCATCACAGCTGATAGTCCATGTACCCCAGAAGTAACTTGAGTACAAAGCTTCTTTTCTGCTCCCTATTTGTCATATCCTTGTTTGTTTGTTTTTATTTTAGAATCGATTGACACTTAGGTAAATTAAGGAGTTTAAGAATAATCATATGCCAGAATGCTGGTACACTGAGCAACATTCAGTTTGGCCACATAAATAGTTATGGAAGAAAGAAGTGGTTAATCTTTGCATACTAACAGAGCGGGTGGAGCCAAGAAACACAAGGATTTGCTGAGGCTGTGAACAGCAGTTTCCAGCAGGGCTGCAGGAGAGCAGGCTGCCCAGCACAAAACTAAAACCCAGAGAAAACCTGTCACTCACTGTCTTCTACCATCTGCAGGGAGAGAGCAAACCACATTTACAGTAACACTGATCCAACACAAAAGTGTGTCAAAATAACACTAATCACTATGTCCAGATTCAGTCCCACTCCCTAGAGGTGACAGAGGCTTTGAACCAATACTCCTTAGTAAGGAAAACAACACTCAAAGTTGAGCAAAGCAGGAATTACACTGTCCCTTTAGAAGACTGAAGACATTTTTGGTTTCTGTGGCTCTGATAGAAAAAGATTAGAAAGTGGTAACATTGAGACTGAGCTGGCTTGAGAAGATCAATACAATTAGGCTTGGCACAGCTGGCCAGGGGCACTTTTTGCAGGAAGCATTCACACAGAGAGCAAACTGGGTTTTCAGCACCTGCCCTGGACAGAGGGAGTTTGTTCACACCTTGCTGTCACCCTGCCACTACTGAACAGATTGTCCTGCCCACAAACCAGCTCCAGTGCAGCTCTCAGCAGAGGCAGGGCTTTCTCAAACACACCTACTGCATTCACCACTAGGACACCAACAAATGGCTTTCTGCTCTGGCCATAAATTGTTTATTGGCCTCTTAGGTAAATGCAAATTAATTAGACTAAATTAGTTAAAGTAATGCTAGTTCTGGGCAAGACTTACTCCCAGAAACAGCAGAATAAACTCCCCAGATCTCTTGAGCATGGAAAGCTGTGAACATCACTGGAAACACTGTAAGCAGATGAGCTCACTAGTGTGACTAGTCTTGGGGTCGATTTTTTTTTGGTTGGTTACTCTGTTTGTTGGGTGGGTTAATATTGCTGTATTTGGTGCCCTCTTTAACATCAGTCTGAGGACATTTCTGACATACCTCCAAGTCAGAAGAACAGCAGTTTTGTAGGGAGATATTAGGCCTTAATAAAACAACATGTTTAGCTGGAGTAAATACAAACAAGCTTTGAGGAACACAAAGCTGCAGGTTTGAAACAGCCAGCTCTCAAGACAAGCACGGGTTGAGGACAACTGCTCTGGCTTTGCTTTAGAGTGATACTGTGACCAAATTGTGAGAGTGAGACAGGAAAATCAACTCCACCTAAAAGAGATCTCATAGCTCCACATAGAGAGCTCAGGCCCCATTACTGTGTTGTTCTTACAGGAGGAAGAAATGAACACGAATTTGCAGATCCCTTTCAGTCTGGTACCTGCCCCCTAACCTGCAGTTAGTGGCCACAGCACTAGCAGGCACCTGGATATTGGAAGGCACTACAGTAGCCACGTGGACGAAGGCATGTAATTCCTTTATAATGAAATATCCACTTTTCCCCCTCACTTTTTTACTCATTTTTAAGGGGATTATCTGTCCTGTGGATAATCATGGCCATTTAAAACTGAATTTAGCCTCCAAGTCTTCTCTACAGCAACTTCCAGCCTATTGTGATAAAGTCAAATCAGGAAGGAGAAAGCAGCCGCAGCAAATTATTCCAGTAGTAACACCAACTAAATTGCTGTGCAGCTTTTATGGTTTGACTAATTGTCTCATTAAGGCACATTTCTATCACTGAAATGGGTCTCAAGTATTATTAATCACTGAAAAAACAGTACCACTAAGAGCCTCTCTCCCTCCTATCCTTGGCACTCTTTGCAATGGAAAGGGCTCCCAGACTCCTGTTGATTGGAGCCCCACTGCTGCACAGTTGGCAGTCAAACGGTGCTAATGGCACAATAACCCAATATAACTAAAATAGTTATGCCTTTCACAGTAACAATCTCTTATAACATGATTAAGCTCCATCACGTGTGTTTCCTTGCATTTTGCAAATGGCTCAAAAAAAACCTGACAAATTTTCCAGTAATTTCTTCAAAAGGAGAGAGGGAAAATATATATAAAATTCATTAGCTATCAAGAAACAAATTAAAAACATTTGATGAATTTTTTAAAAAATGAAAACAGCTGCAGCAAGCATGGGCTGCACGGCAGCATGGTTGTGTGGCACCCAGTCCACCCCCCTGCAGAACACACCTCCAAAGACTGGCTTTGGCTCAGTTATTTGCAGGCACTTCAGTGAAGCTTAGTGTAGGAGCTGGCTTGCTCTGGGCTGGAACTGATGGACAGAGGCACCTGCAGAAAGCAGCTCAGATCTGTATGGAGTACAGACTGCAGCACCTCCGGGCTCCTAATCCACGTACTGCATTGGTGTTTGGTTTGAAACAGTGCTAGGAAAGGTGGAGCTGCTTCATCATACAAGGAGCACATTTGCAGAGGAGCAAACTAGCAATATCCAAGACACCACTGATGGGCTCTCCTCGTCCTCAGCAAGCAGGACTTTGCTCTTGGCCATCACTCCTGGTGGCTGCACGAGCCATACACTGCACCAGGACAGTTCCCCTTACCAGGGAGGCCTCTAGGTGTTTATCCCATGCATTATCATATTAAAGACAGCAGGCACTTAATTTCCAAGCAGCTAATTTTCAGAAGTCCAATGCAAAAGTGGCACAGTTATTGCCACAAGACTTTCATGGTTAGCAGTCTGATCAAGCAGAAAAAAAAGACCTGCAAAGGTCTGGGAGCTCTTCTGTGGAGATGGAAGTGGTGCATGGGAAGGAAATTACAACGGTAGTCCTCAGTATAGGTTCCTTCAAGTGAGAGACAGGATGCATCACTAATTTAAAATTAATTTAAAATGCAGCCATTGCTTGCTACAGCTTTCAGCTTTGATCAGTTTTGAGAAAAAACCAGGGCTGTTCTGCTCCAACGCACAGGCACTTTTCAGGCACATAAATATTTGCTTGCATATAGGTGTATATGCAAATATGCCCAGGAATGACCCACCGAGGTCATATGAGGTATAGCCAGAAACATCCCAAACAAGTGGTCTTTGTTGTAGGCTTTGGAATGAATTCTGGGGAACAGAATGTGCCTACAGAGATCTCCTTCCCTTTGGCTTTGTTACAGAGACAGGTGGAAATCTGCATCAATCTGTTGAGCTCCTGAGCTGTGCGATATTGTGCTCACTAGGACAAGTATTATTTTACTGGTGAGTCTAATGAGGGGCCCTCAGGGTTGTGATAAATAAAAATGAAATAAAAATGGAAGTAACAAAAATAATCACACTTCATGTAGCATGTCCCTAATCTTTTAATGTACATAAATATCAGAACGGGAATGCTGAAAAGAAGGAAAAATACCAGGTTTTTTTTTTTTTTTCTGACAGTCCCTTCAGAAGCTATTTATGAGCAGTCATAAACTGACATGCACACTCAGATATATTTTCCCGAAGCCTGTAGAGTTTTGTCTAAGCAAAACCTTCAGAATATGTGTGTGTAAATAAATTAAAGACTGTCTGGTTTATAATGAGTAGGGTGTGTTGTGGTATAAATATTGCAGAGCACATTAAATAAACATGGTCACATATGACCAGGTATCTATTAAATGAGCACATCACAGGAGGAGTTAATTATCTAAGAGTGTAACTAGGAACCGTTTAGAATCACTGGAGATTAAGTTGCTTTATTTCTGTTTATCTTTCCTTCTGAATAGGCAGTAGGTTGTTGCAACGAAGAGTCCCCAAGCAGCACAGAGCTTCAGCTCTTCATCAACTCTAAGATGACAGTTTTGTCAACAGCAGTTTGAAGGCAGGATAAGCCACAAGTTTTACTCAGTGTAATTTTGTGCAAAATGAGTTGGCACAAAACAGTAGTTTAAGATGTAAAAGTGCAAAATGTTTACAGATACCTTATGCTGTTCGGGGGAAAGAGGAAAGCTTTAATGCTAAGTATATATTTGTCTAACATACTGCAGCCTAAAAAAGTATATAAGGACTTCTTCAAAACTGATTTGCAGTGTCAGAGATTAGTATCCTGAGAGCAACATACACCTTGACCATAGTAATAAGATTTTTCTAGACTTGCCAAGTTATTGTGTTTCAGTCCACATGGAAAAACATCGTGTTGATGGAATTTGATTTTGCTTGGGCCATGAAACTCACAAAGAAAGCTATCCACGGTTCATCCTATACAAAATAACCAACGTTGCAAACACAGACTAATTAAGGATATGCTTGGGCAAAGTGCTGTAGCACAAAGAACAACTGATGAAGGAGGATTTAATCACATAAAATTATTGAAAGCAAGGTGAAGCTAATCCCCTTAAATTACTTAAATACTGCTTAAACCCTGTAATTAACATATAGTAATAAATATTTCATCTTTAACAAGCCTACTGGGAGCAGTTTGTTAAACATTTATTTCTAGTCACGGGAAATTATGTACGGTCATTTTGTCGTGTTGTATATTAGAGAATTTTATTTTATCCTCTTTATTTTACCCCCAGCAGTGGCTACACTGATTTGGGGAAATATAATCATTCCTCTAATGTGTATGAAACATACTCTTCCTTCATAAGTCTTTTGGCTTTCCCTAATTAACTTTACCCTTGCAAAGTCTTAGCCAGCACACTGGCTGCTCACAGGGGCTTCCCAGCCTCTCCTGTGGACCTGACTCACTCCAGATAGGGGAGCTTTAGTGGGAACCCCAGCAAAACTACCCAGGGCATCGCTGCAGAGCTGACTGCCAGCCTGGGCAAGGTCACTTTGGGCCAGCAGGGAGGAGAACCAGGTCTCCTCTATGGCACAGCCAGGCCCCAGGGTGCCAGGGCTGTGTTTTCAGGCAGCCTCTAGCACTGATCTGCACTTTTTCCTTCAGCCCAGGTAGCATCACGTGTACAGAGAATTCTGTGACAGCACTAAACATCACTGCCCTTCAGCCAAGTCTGTGTGCAGACAGCTGTTACTCCACTGCAGCTGGGATTCCAAGTGAGATTCAGTCACTTAAACCAGTACTAAAACAAACCCTTTACAGAGATAATCTAATACTCACACAAGGCAAATAAACGAGAGCCAAGCTGAGCTCTCACACAGAGCCCCTCCTCTTGTGGCAGGCTGAATGCACTCTCTCCTAAGTGGAGGAGAATTTCACATTGGCTGTGTAGGACATGGGCAGAAAGTGTCCATGTGCTCTTTTTCTAAGAGGATCAGTGAATTTACGGGCTATTGAACAGGAAGTAAAGATTTCTGAAATTATAATCCAGGGTTTCACACAGCATCTTTAGTGATGACTACAACTGTTTTCTCTTCTAAACCAATTAGATTTCCATTTGCCATTAATGACTGAATCACTTAAGTATCACAAAGGAACTGCCTGGTGCACTTATTAATAATTGAAAACCTTGAGGAAATCTGTGAAACATTTGCAATCAAAGCCAATAATTCTCTAAAATATTATTTTTCCTGAATAATTACTCCTTTTGTTCTTTTATTCCTTTTGGATAACAGGCAACATTTTAAATAATGGCATTAAAAAAAACCTGAAGTAAAACCAGAAGTGGTTTCAATGTTAAAAAAAGCATGAATTAGAAAAGAAAAAAAAATATTCATCTGTTTTCTTCCAGCAAGTATGTTGAATTTCTATTTTAGACTGCATGCTGTTCCCTGATATCTTAGACCAATGATTAAGAAAATGTACTCGCTTAATCTCTGTCCTTGTTCTATATAAACATGAAGAAAAAATTTTCAATTATCTTTTTAATCAGTAGAGTCCATGAAATCAAGACTCCTATTGCTACACAACTTTGCAGAGCTACTCAACAGCCAAAAGGAACAAAGAACAAAAAAAAAAAACCACAAAACTTTTTTTATCAGACCAAATAGCAATCTTGAATGCCATAATGTAGTTATTCTACTTGGCAATCTTTACTACTCAGGAACAAAGGCAGAAAGATACATGTAAAATTACCCACATCTGCAAGGACTTTTTGGTATCTAAAATGATGTGTTTTCATCAGCACAGAAAGGCTGTATGACATGTACTGACAAAAGCTCTAAGTGCTGCAATTTTGTCCTCAGGACATGGAAAGAGGGAGAAGTAGAGGTTCAGTGTCTGTCCATCCCAGCAGGTCTCACCTGGGGATGATGGCTGCAGACTGGAAAAATCCTGGTTATTCTATACCTCTCCCCAGGAAAGGAGAATTAATTTTTTTAAGTGCTTGCTTTGTTTTGTTTTGTTTTTTTTCAAAAAGAACAAAATGCATTTCTTTATCACTAGCAGGTCCCCTTACTTTTCCCAAACCAGCCTCACTGCTTTCGCCACCGGTTCGCCTCAGGAATCCACGGCCACACCGTGTACTTCACTCCAGGCCTGACAGCCCTCAGCAGCTCTGGCAATAATTCCAAGAACAGTGCTCCCTTTACCCCAGGGCAGGACAAGATTCAGTCCCACCCGGTTCCCAGCCTCTTACCTGCCCATACAAAGTCCAAGTATCTGGCAGCCATCCCCAGCCTTGTTCCCCACACCTTCACTCCGGAGCCCCTTCCTACTGCAGAAATGGCGGCCACCCAGGGCCCTCACAGGGCCCTCACAATATACCCATACAGCCCTCCAGTCTGGGAAAACAAGGTGAAATGCTTGAGTCATTTAGGGGAGGACAGCAAATTAGAGAGAGTTGGGCCAGCTGTGACCAGCACCTGGGCTTTAACCCCCAGAGCACACAGGCCAGCCCCATCAGCCACGAGTAACTATCCCCACCTGCGCTGGGTGCTCCTTAGCCTGGCAGGGGCCCTGGCACCCCTCATCACAGCCCGGAGCCCACACCAACCTGAGGGGCTGCCTGGAAAATCAAAACATTCTGAATTCACTGAACCACTATAAAACACAACAGCGGACTCTTTTCTTCCATCTTTGACCAGACTTGTTAACTTTACAAATCTATTTTATCTGCTTTTATGGCCATTCTGGCTTTATGTGAGTATTGAGTGTGCCTCTATTTCATCTTTCAAACAATGTTTGATGTCATCTATGCCAACAGCAATTAAAAGAAGATACACACACACACACATATATATACCCATACATATACACACACATATATATGCATGTGTGAAAGCATAGAGTAGAGGTTCCCAAGCTTTCATTTGGTTGTTATTCTTAGCAGCAGTGCGTATTCCCAGCTCTGGACCAGAGGCAGCACAGCTGCTGGTTGTGCACCCAGGTAAGAGCTACCCAGAGCTCTTGGAACAGCAGTCGAGAGTCGAGCAAGGGATACTTCAAAACAAAACAAAGAAACAGACAACCTCCCCCAAGGCACACACTTTCATCTACTCAGTTCAAACAATGCACACACATTCCTGGTTTTTGTCTAGTCGCATACTTGAATTTTTACCTCCTGGAACAAATAGAATGGTTTCTTTTCTGGAGAACAGGTTACTCCTGTGCTCTAGCACAGACTCTGACTGTACCATGGGCAGAGCAAAGGTTTCCACCAAGCACGCTCCTGCTGTCTGTCAGGAACGAAGAACAGTGACAGAAGCTGATTATCTTAGCAAAGTCTTGCCCCTGTGGGCGTGCACAGCATGGTGTGTCCCCAAGTAGATGAAGTCAACTCACTCTCACATTTGCTGTTTCTTCCAAATTGCAAAGCTGTCATTTGAATTTCAGTGCCAACTTTTTTCACAAGATGTCTATATAATGCTTCAGTCCTTGTCAAACATTATACAAAGATGAACCATTTAATCATTTACCATCTCAAAGCTGAAGACACAACAATTTAGAGAAATTATTTACAATGTTTAGAAATTAGAGATGTTAATTCCGGTCTACTTCTAGCATTTTAAAAACTCTCCTTGAAATAAAAATGCATTAATGTTCTATTTCAAAAAATTAGCAAATATTAAAACAAAATGTTCTAAAATAACCTCAATGTTATTGTCAATTTTGACTTTATGGTTTTGAATAATTATCTTTTGCCAATCCAAATGCTGTCTACCTCACTGCTTCTATATTTAGATAAGCCACCATCGAGGAAACAAACAGAAAACAGTAAAATGAACTGTCCTAGCACTGTTACAACTGGAATGTTACTGTCCCCACTCAAAGGATATACTGTCAAAAAGAACAGCCATAACAGAGCATTTTCTTCTTATGTACTTTTATTTTATTGGGTTTTTTTTACATCTTTGATGGAATTTTTATGCAACTATTATGCCACAATCTATGATACACAATGAGAGTGAAAAATCTGTCATGTGCCATTTATATTTCTATGTTAATTTTGTTTTCTACCTCTGCATATACTGTGGCAAAAGTGCATTTATCATATTTCATGCAGCACTGACTGCCTTATGCAAACTGAGAATACAATAAACAGCCAGCAATATTTAGCTGCACTCAATTCCTGCTAGAGAAACAAGCATTCATAAAAGCATTAAAATACTTTGGGTGATGATTGCTGTCTGTCAGCTTGATGTTTTGAGCTATAGAAAGGGATGGGAGACAATATTTGTGGCTGTCAACTGCAGTACTTTCCAAGTTCATTAGGTTTTCAAAGACTGAATTAGCTTAAATGTTTCAGTGAGAGAAAAAGCCCAGGGCAACCAGCCCCATTTAAAAGGATGCTACAGAGTTTCACAAACATTAGACAGTTCAGTTCTGGATGTCATGGTAAGTACCTCACCACATCAATTCTATGCTCTGACAGAAGGATTGTTTCTTCACCATCACAGTCTAACCCAGCCAAATAAAAGGATAATACGAGTCACACAGACCTTTTTGGAAACCTGCCTGGGTGTATG
The DNA here is from genome assembly GCA_013400175.1 of Phainopepla nitens. Classification (NCBI taxonomy): domain Eukaryota; kingdom Metazoa; phylum Chordata; class Aves; order Passeriformes; family Bombycillidae; genus Phainopepla; species Phainopepla nitens. Next base: position 2,061,216 of record VXBQ01007751.1, read on the forward strand.
TAGTACCTGATCATAGCTAAAGTTTTTAATTACAGCTTTTTATTTTGATGAGACAAGAAGCTTTCCAGCATCACCCGACTTTTTGAATCAGACATAAACTGCCATGCTTCATTATGTCACAGTCCATACAGCAGCCCCAGGGCAAAACATACTCCCAGAGCAAAAGCATGTCCAAGGAGCATGCTCAGGACAGGGAAGTGGAGACCGGGTGAAGCCTCATCTCTTGTGTTTTCCAGTCACTTGTCAGGCCATCTCCAGGTGGCTGCTCAGGACATCCAGCCTGACCCTCAGGGCACTGCTGGGACACAGGGCCTTTGTGCAGCTGCTTCCAGCTCCCTGCCCCAGCACAAGAATGGCCATCCCTCTGCACCCCACTGACACTGCTCACCTCACCATTCCCTCTGCCAGCCAGTACAAAGAGGGCAAAAAAGTCTCCTGCCCCTACACAGGTTAGTGCTACAGAAACCTGCAGTCACAAGACCCACTCACAGCCAAGTTCTCCTGGGGCAGAGGGACCAGGACTTCTGACAAAACTAGTTCTTATATCAAGAAGGGAGAGGAAAGCTGGGCTCACCTGCCTTCTAGCACTGTGGAGGAAGCACAAGCAATGGTTCTCAGACCAAGCTGCCATGCAGTGACTCCCCAGAAGCCAAGCACTACTTCCCAGCAAGAGAAACAGCCCCTGCTGCTCTCTCCCTTCCAGCACTTGCTGTACATCAGCCTCCTGACACAGAGCAGCTCTTGAGGTGGTTCACTTTTATGTCCATACTGAAAGTACAGGGCAATTGAGATCCTAATTGACTGATAAACGTAAGGGATCAAGAACAATCAATTACTACTTGTGCAAAACCACAGCATGTGCCTTTGGTAAATCATCAGCTGTTGCTTGCCCACCTTCCTCTATAAAAAGGATGAGTAAATCAGGAATAGCCACTTCAGAATTAGTATCAGCAAGGAGATGTGAGGTAGGGAATAGCACTGGACAAAGCAGAAAACCCACTGCTTATTGCAAAAACAGATTTCTCATCCAAACACAATCTTGTAATGGTCAAAGAAACGCAGATCTTAGTAGTATGGTGAGGGGAAGACTGTTCATCCCAAACAAGGATGTTTACAGGACCCCACAGTTCCCTAATACCACACAGCATCAAAGCAGCCAGCCCTGGGAGTGGGAGAACTCTTACTTTTGAAGTCACTTGATGCTGAATTATTCTGGTGATCACCTATGGCTCTGTCAGCTGGTCTCATATACACTTCTTCCCTCTTCAAGTATCCCTTAACAACCTTTTCTTGGTCCCTTTTACTCTTGCCCTTCATATCTAAGTAGTTCACACTACTTACTTTTATCCCCCAGTTGAAAAACTTTGTAACTGAGTCCCTATTTCCAGCCTCCTCCTCACATCTCCAGGTTACCTCACCATCTCCTTCCAACTAACACAGCCTTACAACAAACATTTCTCTACCAAAGTCATCTACCAACTCTGTTTTTCAGTTTCATTACTCTTCTCTGATAAATGGACAGAAATAAGTAATTTCTTTTCCTTGTGGCAATGCCCCTTGTGTGCATAACTATGGTGCTGTCCATGCCTGCTCTACTTACAGTAGTTAGACAGTGCCCACAGACTGAGCTATGAGCCTCACCAAGCCACCACATTGCATCCTGGAACAGGAGAAGCTTCTTGTGTCAAAGAGGTCTCAATTTAGGTAAACAGGTGACAAAAAATGGTGGAAGGTAGGCTGGATTTTTTTTTTTCCTTATAAACTGGGAAGCAAGGTACAGAGTAATGAAGCCAGCTGCTGGATCCTTTTATTTGGTACAGCAAAAAAATACATCATTTCCATTATTCTCCCCGCTTTCCTTTTGGATCCAGTGTTTTGAGAGACTACTAGTCAGAGACAGGTCAGAGCCCTGCAGTTAGAATGTCTTTCCCTCAAAGGCCTCCAGGTTGAAAGCTGTATCCAGGAACCTTCTGAGTGACACCAGATGCATGTTCTTGTTGCCTGTGGCAGCTGCAGCAGCAGGCTCTCGGCCAACATACCTTCATGACAAAAAGAATTGGGCAGACAAATGAGGTGAAAAAAGACACTATTTTGACAATAACAAGCATGAGAACATGCTGTTTAATGCATTCAAGTCAGCTTGGCAGATTTGGATATTTAGTCATCAATCTTTCTTAAATAAAAATCAATCTAAGTTGTACCAAGTTATACCTTCTGGTCAGCTTCCTTCTCTTTCCCCCCTCCCATCATTGTTAAGCTGCGTCTTTTCCCCATCCCTCCCAGGGCAACCAGGTACACTGTCTCATAATTAGATAACTTGCTTTTGGCAATGAAGATTCTCATTCCTTTGACAGCTGCACAGGCAGATCTGAGAGTTAATCATCTAAAATAAATGCAAAGGTGCCTGGACTGAGCTCTTACAAAAGTTGTTTCCTGCAGAAACCTAACATCTGGAATGAAATTCTTAAAATGACAGAACCTTACACAAAAGAGAGCTAAGTAGCAATAAATACAGACCTAGTTGCCACTGATTTTCTGTTAGATCTACAAGGAGGAGCAATATGTGCATCTTGTATTTGAGAAATGGTAGTCTAGATTTTTCCCTCCTTCACCCAAGAACCCAGACTCAGAGGTTTTGATTTGTGAAGAACCTGACTTACCCATGAGTACCTGAAAATAACCCCAACCAAATTTAAAAGCAGACAAATGAGCCCAGGAGACAGAGCAATTGTTTAAAGTTTCATACCAGATGGGTCGAGTGTGGTTCACAATAGTGCGGAAACGAGGTTTGACATAATCATAATATCCACTGTTTTTGTGCTCCTCCTGACACCAGACTAGATCAGCAGTTGGGTACTTATCAAGTTCTTCTTTCAGCAAGTCAAAGGGGAATGGTGAGATCTGGAAAAAGAGGGTAATAATTGTCAAGGCTTTCTCTCATGTGGTGTAAGCCCCTGGTGACTCATTTCTTTTCCATGGAGAGTGACTCATGTTTCTCTAATTGACTTAATGCTCAGAAATTAATACACAAGTATTTTATAGTTGTATTAGTATGAACAGAAGTAGGTCCTAGTCCAGACCACTTGCACTCCTACAGCTTTTTAAGTGAAGTAGCTGTAGCACATCCTTAATCAGTAAATGACAATATAGCTATAAAGTGTACTATCCACAACATATAAACCTAGAAGGCTGCATATACAAATTTAAGGTGCCATTGTATTGTAATTTTCACTTTGTTATGTTGTTCTGGAAAAGTCATCAAGCTTTCTGGATCTCATTGTCCAGTACACTATTGACATGTTACTTCTCCACAAAAGATTAGAATGTATCTTGTGAGATGCTAAGTGCTGGAAATTCCCATTCTAGGAGGGGTGTCTATTTAAAAGCACAGGAACCCTCATGACCCTGTCTTCTGAGGATCAGGGTGCTCACCTGTTCAAGTCTGGTTATAGCTACTTGTTTCTCCAGATCTTGGTTCTTTCTCTCTTTCACAAGGTCATAGTAGACTTTTCCTGTGCAGAAAATCACTCTCTTGACCTTATGGGGTGCCTGAGCTGCTGGCCCATTCTCAGGAATCACACGTTGGAAAGTGGTACCTAGTTGGAGCACAAATTAGAAAAAGTGCTCTCAGTGGACCTGACATTTCAATAAATCAGCCCAAGGAACAGTCCTTTAGTCTTTTACTGAGCAAGCAGCAGTTTGCAGTGATCAAAGGGTTCTCTTGCCTCTCTGGTCCTACTTTTCAGACTGGTAACTTGGCTAAAGTGACTTTCAGCAATTCCATTTCCAGAACTTAGAAGATTGTCAATAATCCAGTCTTTCACCACACTTAATGGACACTTAATAGAATCTTATCAACAGTAGACTGTTTTTCAGTTTTGTGTTGTGTATTACATCTTTACTTTTAAATTTATTAGACAGCTCAATTTTGCTTCCAGTTTGGGGTTTTTTTTCAGAGAATCATCTGAAATACTCTTACTTCTTTTCAAGATTATCTCAACCATATAACATTAATACAGCTTTACAAATTTCAGAATATTCTATAAAACCAAAACACATATCTGAAATGCAACTAAATCTGGCAACTGCAGAAATATTTACCCAAGCACACACATTACTGCTGTATATTTGATTTAAACCTCTGAGAACTAAAACAGCAAGAGCCAAGGCAAGAATCAGCAGAGAGCTGAGCCATATGTGTAAATGTTACTGTACAATTTCAGATGCATATCTTCACTGCTACCACCTCTCAGGAGTACAATTTGCTTGGGATGCATGAAACTGGAAGAGAGACTTGATGGTCTAAAAGATCCTTTTCTTTGCTCTCATATATGATTGAGTAGAACTATTTCCACATTAAACAACTGCAGGGTAGCAGACAGCAGCTCGACCTCCTATTCTGAATCAGCACACCCACTCACCAGGAGAATAAGCTCCTTTTCGAACCATTTATCTTGGAGAAGAAAAGCAACAGCACAAACAGATCAAAGAAGAACTGATTTATGTCAGAATTATCCTGTCCCACTGAACAGCAGAATTCATCATTAAGACTGAATCTGTGCTTCATTGGGTCAGCTGGAGTCAGTCTTCCTCTCTCTCAGCTTTCTATTAAAAGCTGAGGAAAAAGGGTTAGCTGAGAGTCAGAAATACTTTATTACCTGCTGTCCTCTTCAGCAGAAACATGAAAGTATGCCAAAATTCAATGTTAATTTGGAGTTTGGCCACTACTGAGGTTAGCCTGAAGTAGAGGGGACTCCCAAGACTAAGTGACAAATTACAAAGCCTACAGAATTTCTAATCTGACCCATTCTACAAAGCTTTTAAACAGTAATAAAAACAGAAAATGCCTTTGCTTGAGAAGCAAATTTTACACATTTACAAAAACAAGATAATTCAATATTTAAGCACACTTATACAGTGTAAGTTGCTTTTAAAAAACTGAGCAGTTGCTCTCTTCTGACAGCAATCAAGACCCTCACTGGAACTGGAGACAGACCAGCACACCTATGCCACACTCTGAACAGTCACTTTAATCCCTCATTCCATGTCACTGCATTTCCTGATGCCTCTCCAACATGGTCTAACCAGTGCAAGGCAGGACAAAACCAACAAAATCACTGCAGTGTTTGGTATTCCCCCTGCAGTCACTGTGTGTCTCTTGGTACTAACGGCATGCAGCTCTAAATTCATTGATCTCACTTTAGATCACTGGTGAGACACAGCAGCCCCAAACCATTGTAACAAGAGCTGGGCACATTATTCTTCCAAATGGGCCCAGTATAATTACAACCTATCCCTCAGTCTTGGGGTCAGAAGGCATGGGCACTATAAAGAACAACTAAATTTTTATATGAAGAGAAAAAGAGCATAGGGACAGAGTAGCCTCTTGAGGGGAAACTTCCTGCAGAGATGGGAATGCAGTTTCCATTGAGATTAATGGCTGGTTACAAGGTAAACCTGTTAAAATTGAGAATCCATGAAAGCAAATTTTTCAGCAAAAGCCCCTGCTAGATCTCCGTATGACAGCTCCACAGAAATTATGCCAAAAGAAAAGAAACTCTGCAGAGCAGATTCTGCTCTTCACAGTCTGACATGCAACTTGGTATAGCTAATTATTTCCCCACAATACTTTGAGGTGACCTACCAGACACCATTTCATCAAAACTGGATTTAGCTTCTGGATGCCTCAGCAGTGACTTGGGTGTCAAAACAATCAGCTGTAAGACAGAAATTTTTCCAACACTCAGGAGCGGCTTTATCTCCATTACACACGCAACATTTGTAACACTGTGCACACAAAAACCCCAAACTGAATATGATATAGAATAAATTAATATGAATAGCAAACATAGTAAATTGTTTTTTCCTGTTTTGAAAGCCATGAAAGTTTTAAAATTATTCAGAAGATTTAGGTAGCCTACTCCTTTACAGGTTCTCAAAACTCACTGCTTATGCTCCTTTTTGACAACACAATTAAATCACAGGCTATGAACCAGTAAAACATTCAACAGCTGTATCTTGGGTCTTTGAAGTTCCAGCAATTAGACATGCAGATGAAAGTTCTGCAACCTGTTAGCTATATCACTAATATCTTGACAAGCTCATCCGAAGATCTGCCCAGCCAGATGGAAGCAAAGCTGAAAATCAAGTTTTAGAGCCATAGTAAATCAGAGCTGAGCTTCTCTCCATCAAACTGGCAACTTTAACCTGTGTTCTGTTAAGGTTTTTCCCCAGCAATCCTTATTCTTTTCAGCAGTGTGTCATATGCAAAGGCCACTCCTTGTTTGAGGGCTAATTTACCTGGAATAATCAAGTCCATTAAGGTAACCTTACCGGCTTTCTGAATGGCAGCAAGATCTGCCTTCGGAGGACATGAAAGTAATTGGCTGGAGTTGAACAATTCACCACAACCCAGTTGCATTCATACAGCTGGGAAACTTCAAACTGCCCAGTGAACTCCTGAGAGAAACATTAAAGGCATTAGAAAAATGTCTACAGTATCAGAAAAAAGGCTTGAAAGCCATCCTTCTATTTCTGACTCTCAGCGACTCCCTTCATCAAAGAATTTATTTAGCAGCTCTCAGCTGAGATTGTTTTATTAGCTAAGGGAAGTATCCCTACAAATCATTCCTTTCTGTTTCTACTTCTTCCTAATAATTTATGCAAATAAAGACAAAGTTTCCATTCATTCAGAAAACATGGGAAGTCCAGAAAGGAAGACTGAGGAGGACAAGGACATCAACACATAGAAGAAACAAAACAGAACTGCTTTGAAAGAACATTAAACTATAATTCAATTTTTGAGTGTACAGTTAGCTTTCACTCTCTCTCCCATCCTGTAGAGCTATGTACTTTATCTGTAGAAGTGAATTACCAATCTATGAAAGTCTTAGCCCAACCAAAATTAGAAGTTTTTTTTCATTCTCCTAGCAGTACAATTTAGCTGCACTGCAAAGAGCCAGGGTAGTCTCACTTGACTTCCTTTGGAAATTGGCTAGAGACACCTATTTGCAGTACACACAGCAAAATGAACAAGCAGGATCACTGGCCCTGAGGAACAGCCATAAAAAGATCATGCTGCCAGAGATTAATTGTATGTGACCTCAGCTTTGCAATGAGCAGCAATGCTGCATACTTCCGTTACTTTTACTGGGATCAAGTTAATGTTACACCAAGACTTGAAGCTGAATCCTAACCCACTATATCTAGCTAAAAGGATGCTACTAACAAAAAATCTCTGGGATGTGAAAAACAAGAAAAGGGCAAAACTACTTACTGGATAGGCATCAGAATCATCATTGCTCATCTGCAGAAACCTCTCGGACCTGGCTGATGAATGCTCTGGACCCTGGTAAAGGTATCATTTAAAACAATGTTAAAGAGCCAAATGAGCAGTTAAACATCAGTCTAGATCACTCACTGCATGAGTATCTCCTGTCCCCTCTGCACCAGCTGCACACCTGTCCCCCAGCCAAAGGCATCAACAGCAGAAGAGGGGGAGAGAACACACCACAGGACAGGAATTCCTCATCTTCTGTTTTCATAGGAGATTGGGTTTCACATGTATTTTTCAATGTTTCTACCAGCTGCAAGTGATTTCTACCCTCAGTCTAGCTGCACAATGGAGACCAGTGGAAAGGCAGTGGGTCCATGTGGGCACAGTCATGACCTGGCTAACACAGAGCAAACAGGAGCACGAGGAATGTCAAGAAGAGAAACAGTGGGTGCCTCAGAGTACTGCAGTGACCCACACTTTGTGCACACTGAACAGGAGCAAACACTAAGTTAACTGCTGACTACTACTGCTGTATTAGCAACAAAAGCAGGCACAGGATCTCTCCTACTATTGTTCACTGCTCAGGACAGGACCAAATACCTAGATGAATGCTTTAGCTAAAATGGATCAAAATACACACACATATTATCTGCCAGACTAACCTATGATTAATTTCTGCCTCCTCAGGAGATATTTTATGTTCTGTCATTACTTGAACACTCTCATCCACTGTCTCACTAGCAGTACCCATGGCAATTTCTTGAATTGCACAAATACTGTTAGCTCCATTTTACATTAGCAAAACATGCATGCTGGCCACAAAAATTATCAGGAATAAGAAATGTAGCAGAATCTGTTATTTCTCCTTTTCATATCCCTGTTTATACAGGATCAGAGAAAGCTGTGAGGAGTGTGAGCATGCAATGTGCTTTTTTTATATATTGTTGTTGCTGACAGCCTTGGCTTGTTCAAGTGACAGGTACCTTTAGGAAGGACTTTCATTTCACACACAGATGTAAAGTATTTTAACCCAAAGACAAACTATTACACCTCTCAACTCTCTCCATGTCTCCTAAGCTAATAATGTTCATAAAGAGATTTTTTCTTTATATGGCTATCTCTCATTGTAACTTCCTCTGTTGAAATCTTTATACATGATCTCCAAAATCAGGCATTATTCTGACAGCTGGTAGTCCACCTTGATTGAACACGTCATCCTTCCTAATTCCAAGTGCAGGATTCCAGATCCACAGGAGGAACACAAAGGTCATCAGAGGACTGGAGCACCTCTCCTATGAAGACAGGCTGAGAGAGTTGGGATGGTTCAGCTTGGGGAAGAGATGGTTCCAGGGAAATATTTTACAGCACCTGCCAGTACCTAAAGGGGACCTGCAAGAAGGCTGGAGAGCGACTTTTTACAAGGTCAAGGAGCAACAGGACAAGGGGGAATGGCTTTAGGGTGCAAGAGAGCAAGTATAGGTTTGATACAAGGAAGAAAATCTTTGCTGTGAGGGTGGTGAAGCACTGGCACAGGTTGCTCAGAGCAGTTGTAGATGCCACATCCCTGGAGGCGTTCAAGGCCAGCCTGGAAAGGGCTTTGAGCAGCCCCTGGTCCAGTGAAAGGCTCCCTGCCATGGTGAGTGGGTTTGAACTAGCTGTTCTTTACAGTCCTTTCCAACAAAAACCATTCTATGACTCCGTGATTCAGTCTGCTTCATGGACTAAGGGAATCTAAAGGAAAAAAAAAAACATTCTGTGGCAACAAAGGTGTAACACAAATAGCCTAGAACTGTGCCTTGTATCACTGCTCTTTGAATTCTGCCTCTACTTTTGAGGTGCCAAATAATCTGGTCACAGACAGGTAAGGACTTGAGAGCAAGGAGCAAAGCTGCACAAAACTACGGTGCACAGCAGCAGCCCAGTTCATTGTAGCACCTCTGCTGTTCACAACTGTTTGCTATATATCAAATCCTGTACTAAGCGTGGCAAACACAGCACAAATCCAGTGCTTCACAAGCACACTGCAGTCAGTACACTGGGAACAGAGATGTTACTGGCAAACAATTACAGGAGAGGCAGGTGAGGCTTCCCCATCATTCACACACTGCCCCAGCAACAACCTCAGTCCAGAGCTTCAGTGTTCACATTCATCTTCGGTTTCTGTGCTGACACCTCCAATCAGACTGCCAGCAACTGCTGCGTGGGATGGGGTAGGGTTTATTTCTACTGTGACCACCTATCCAGTGAGACCTATACTGAATCCGTTAGCTACTTTCAGATGAGTCCCCAAGGAGCCATTAGGCTGCAGAGTCTTTCAATCACAGCCAACTTGCCTGTGAATGTATGACCTAGAGGTGAAGGGATCCATATCTCATTAAGAATCCTTCCCCAAATCATCTTGTCCCAAACACTGTACTTATAGAAAGACTAGTCCTCCTGTAACAAAAAGATCCTCTGGGAAGATAAAAGATTTCAACAGCCTGGTGGGATTCTTAAATATTCCAAAAGCAGCTGACACTAGTAGCAAAATAAGCATGTTTCAGAAGACCTGTGCAAATCTTCACTGCCAACTGGCTATAGGAAAGATTAAATGTATTGTAAGTAGCAGAGAACCAGCCCCTTAAGCCGAGTGCTTCCGTGCAGAGAACCACACCTCCTGCTGAGGGCTCATTCAGGCTGTCCCCTCAGGACACAGTTAGAAAAATTAATTTATCAAAACCCTTGTGAACAGCATCAGACCCTTTATTCTTTAAGCACAATGGATATGGAAAGCCATTCATAAGATATGAATGCACCCCAGTGTATCAGGACAGGATCATAATTGAATGGAAATAAACTAAATTGTTTGTGAGAATACAAATGACACAGTTTGTGGTGAAAAGGTCTAAAGCATCTATAGAGACGGAGATTGCCACTGTGGCACATACTATGCATTTTTAAATAGAAAACTAGAAACATACATGCAACAATTCATGAAGGTATTTGAAAAGGAGAAAATTAACCTTGCCTGACATGATGTTCATGTAATCTTGAAAATAATTTAAAATATTTGAAGAACAATTCCACTGCTGATACGAACTTCATGTAACTTTACACATAGGGTGTGCCCATGCCCTTTCTCTCTAAGACATTTGTCTAGTTCCTCCTACTAGCCACTAAGAAAAGACAGTCAACAGCTAGTAGAAAAATTTTCCTTTCCAGAAAGAGGGAGATTTCTTATTACAATTAACTAAGGTAAATGATTTTTGAAGAAGTTTTAAAGTTGTTTTATATCATTTCATGGCAAGAGAATTTAGTGCAGAGTTTACACAGATGTACTGTATGCAAAATAAAACCAAGCAAGCACTCTTTGACATGATTTCTTTCTTATTGCACACCAAGAATGCAGCTTTCTAGGGAAAGAAGTCAGTGTCTTAGGGAAAAATAACAAAAAATAGAGAGGAAAAAAAATAGAGGGAAGTGGTACATGCCACTAAGAAGAACACAAAGCTAAGAGCTCAGAAATACTTCTCAGGGTTTTTTGGTTTTCACCAGTCAATCTATCTACCTGCTTATCTGTACCACTGAGGCAGCCCCACACACTTAACAGTGCCCTCCTCCCCCGGGTTCCTGTCAGCACTGGATCCCCAAGCCACCTCAGGCTTGTCCAGCAGCAGAGGAGGCACTGCAGGCAGCAGCGCTCACCATTCCTTCCATGCCATGCGGCAGGAGCAGGACGATGCCGTTGTGCCGGACCCACTTGGCCTGGCCCGAGCTGATGAACTGGTCTATTATGCACTGAGCCGTGTTGTGGAAGTCCCCAAACTGCGCTTCCCAGCACACCAGGGCGTTGGGACTCGCCATAGCGAAGCCAAGTTCAAAACCTGACAAGCAAACAAGTAGGAGTATTAGAAAATAAACAGATTTCCTGAAAATTCTGTTCATTCCTCGTTAAAAATTAAAAGTAAAACAAACCCAAAATTAGAGCATCAACTAGATTTTTGGAGCCCCGTTATAAATCATGCAGTTTTCAATAGTAGCATTTCCAAGCCTGACTTCAATCCTTCAAACTTTTCCTCAAACACTTCAATACCATAGTTTTTAAACAAACTAAACCCCCTCCCTCTGCTCCAACTTTAGTATAATGTTTCCCCAAGAACTCACTGCTATCTTCTCCTGTAAAAATGCACTTACAACCCAGTTAAAGAGTTACTTATTAATTTTAATATATCCACAGCCCTACACAACATCATCTTTCTTTCCCCCTCTCATATGGAGATGATGAAGAAAATTACTGGTGACATCAATTTTCAGTCTACAGACATAATCCTAGTCTTCAGATCTTCCAAAAAAGTTGAATATAACAGCTGCATGGCAAACATCTGGGATTTGGAAAAACCAGGTCCTTAAAAAAAGGGTCCTTAGGCAGGGCTAAGGACCCTTTAGGTTTCTGCTTCAGGGTTAAAGTATTTCATCTCTGTTCATACTTTCCTTTGGCCCTTTGATATAACAGAGGCTGGAGTGCTGAATGCTGTACTCAGATTCTCCAACTATAATTTGGAGTGATTATAACCAAAGAAGTTAAAGCTCTCAGTAAAAAGCAGAGCTATATAGCAGTGCTCTGGGGGTAGAGGTTCTGACTGAGGCAAAACTGATTCAATACACACGGAGAATAAATATTTAATTGATAGATACATTTCATGTTGAAGCTCTACACAGAATGTAATGATCTGGTTTCAAAAACAGAACTTCAATATGGAACACTCTCCTTGAAGCTTACCCCAGCAGATCAACTAACTTTAGGGTCTTCATAGTCTGCTCCTTGGTAATTCCAATCCAGTTTTTTGCTTACCATCCCCATGGCAAGAAATCTTTGAGTCACTTGGCTTTGGACTACTGATCTCTGAACAGTCCATATGTGACTCCAGCAGATGCTCATGGTCCCACCAAAAGGCAACTGATACATGAGAGGCCAAAAGAAGACTGTAAAGTCAGACAGATGGCCCTTCATCTGTGAGTCCCCATGACAGGTCATTACCAAAGAGAATGACTTTTGCTAGCCTTGCCTTTGGCCTGACTGCCTGAACAGCCTTTCCTTCAGCCTTTCCTCCAACTCTGGCCTCCTCATTTGTGTAATTCCATTGTTCTCATCACAATGAAAACAGCAGAAAAATTTACACAACTACTTCAGTCATATTCCCAAAGGTATCTGAAAAATAGATTTCCCTAGATAGGCTTGAATCCCATTCTAATTTTACACAAGCATTAAGAGACCATTTCTACTGATTGGGTGACATGGTTGAGAAAATATGCAGGATGTTCAAGACTTATTTGTGCATATGCTGCTCTCTGTAAGGGTGGGGTAATCTAGCTTTTAGAGAAGCACAAACGGAAGTCTTGATCACTCAAGAGTTATCAATAATCAAACAGTGCTTTTCAAAGAGTATGGAGCTCAGTGCATACTTAAAATTTGATCAAAGCACACATATAGTTTGCTTCATATATAAAAGATCACCTCTAAAATTCACATGGAAAAAAGAAGATAATTTTTCATTTCCTATCTTGTTGACAACTTCACTCTAATCTCAACAGGGTAACAATGTTCTAGGTGAAGCTGCATAAAAAAAGTGTGATCTTAACACAGACACCATTTGGAAGCTTTCTGACAGCTATAAAAACATCTAGGAAAATATATCCAAATGTCATCTATACATTCTGACTAGTAGAATGTAAAAAACTATTCTATTTTTTAGAATAATGCTGCTGAGACTACTGTTTCATGGCACATGTGTCTGTGATATACACATCTTTGGGATACCGAACTCAATTTTCCACCAGGGAAATGGCAATGAGAATTACTAAATTAAAACTATTCCAATCATGATTGTAGCAGTGGAATAGCTTTAACTCTTGACAGACTAAGGAGTCTGTGAACTACTACTACTACCTTCATGGGGAGTAAATCACTTAAAGAACAAGATCTGAAGTGCTAAATCAAAAAAAAAAAAAAAAAAGTGCTAATGGAGAGAGATCTAGACTGATGCAAGGTAAACAACCCAGGAAAGGGTGAGGTGTTCTCTTGAAAGGGAATTGCTGGGGCACCAGAATGAAGGTCAAAGAAGGTTACTTCAACTAGAAAGTCTCCACCATTCTAGAGATGGGACATGAACTGCAGGGGAGCAGGTTCCGACCCAGGTCCCTCATGAGGGTTCAACCTCAGACCAGAAAAAAGAATTTAAAAAAAAACAAAGGAAAACTACAGCAGAGACCTTGCAAACTTGATTGTTTGCATCTGCAGAGACAAGAACTGAATATTTCTTTAAAATCCTGTGCAAATTTTGTGGGTTTAAAGGATTAACTCTTACACAGCTAGAAACAGAACAGGTTGGAGCTGTGAGGAAATCCAAAGCAACCAGGTAGCCAGATAACTTTCAAAGAATGTCAGGTAGGGAATCTGCACACCCAAAGGGTGTTGGAGAACAACCAGCCAACTCCAAACAGCAGGCAGCTGCTCAGGGCTCAGAGCACACCAGGGCACAGGGAACCAGGAACCAGCACAGCAGTTTGATAAACTTCTACACTGAGGAGATAGAGGGAAGAAAAATACACAGCACTTGATTAAGGCTGCAAAACTAATGTTTCAGTTGCTGGAGTTCATTATGGTCCCTAGTTGACAGACCTAGCAGAAATGCTGGTTTCTATTAGTCCAGTGCCTGCTGTGCTCCCTCACTGTTCTTCTATCACTCTGGCACAGAAATAAGTGTTGTCAAGCACAGTGGCAGCTTACACAGCACACTGTGCTGTGTTTTTCCCCACAGCATTTTCATGATTGTCATAAGAATAGCTGTTTTTCAATTAATTTAAGTAAGGCTATAACCATAACTTAATTCAATATGATTTTAAAGTGACTTAGGGCATGAATGTTAACTGATGGTTAAAAGGGCTTATCAGTACAAGGATTTTATGTCAGAATGAAGAAAGGTTCAAAGACAGATTTCTGCTATATTTAACAGAAACTCTAAGCAGAGGGACCACTATCCTTTCACATACCCAAACACAGCTCAGGACAACGGAAAGTTAACACCCATCTGGTGGCTGACTCTTAAACAGGGAGATTGATGCCTTCTCAGAACTCCATGCAGATGCCATTGATTACTGCAGTCTGTCCTAGTTCCTAACACAATTTCTGACAGGTATTTGTATTTGCTACCCCCAACATTAAAAATACATACTATGTTCTGACTGAGCAGCAATACTTCATATTTCATCCTAGATGTGTATCACAAAAAATAATTTTACATTAATATCTGTGTTCTTCCTTTCATGTTTTACTTTAAACTTGACTTTTTCCCTTGAAAAACTATACTCCAAGTCTCATGGTTCAGGAATTTCCTGAACTACACATGAGTTCCAAGTTCATCTTGCCTGATGTTCCTTGAAAGCTCCCAGTATGGGATGCCCCAGCCCAAGACCTCTCAAAGGCAGTGTTGAATCGGACAAAGAGCCTCACCTCTTGGACTGAGACTCAACACTACAGAAGTCATTCTGAGGGCTGTAAAGAAAGACAGGAAATCCTTTCAAGTATTTAAAAAATGCTGAAGAGGTAGAGTGGAGCATCTGTAAGTTACTTTTGTTTTTCTCCTCTATCCTAATCAGCAAGTAAGTTCAGACAAACATCTTTTGCTTAAATGACTTCTCACAGCCATCATTTATACTTCCAGATATTCAGTTTCAGTACAAGGGAAAAATTATAGCAAGGCAAGTGGATGCATAACTCAATTATAATAATCTGGGTATAACTAAAAATAGTAGACATAGGATGTCAAATAAAATTATCAGAGGTTGTTAAATACTCTAAATTATCAGAGATTTGTTAAGTATTCTGATTAAATGCCCAGGTTACATCCACTCCAGAGCTTTCTGTAGACAAAATATAGGCAGTTGTCTGAACTACAGTTGAACAAGACTGACTTTATTTTCTTTCTAAGTGAAATCAATCTTGCTGAAGTATCATTTTAATGGAGCAATGGCTCCCCAGCTGTTCCTAACTAGCTCAGTTCTAACTTGGGGCAAAGCTCAGCCCTGAACAGATACCAGCTCTTGGCTTATGTACCTGCCAAGGAAATAATCTGTAGTTACATCATGCTGAGCTGTTTAATCCATTTTTACTTAGCTCTGCCTCACAGAAACTAAGAGAATTCCCAAAATGCTTCTGAGATGCTGCATGTCAACACATTCATAAAATAAATTCTTAACACTTTCTCACCATTTTTCCCCTTTAAATTATCTCAACTCTCCCTACAGCCACCAAACACTTCAGTGTGCTAATTCTAAATTCTGTTTTTTTAACAGAATTAGATAGTAGAAACAGTAGTTAGAGAAAATAAAATGTTCAGGGGTTTTGGTTCTCCTGAAGAACCAACTCCATGAACTGCAAGCTTTCACTTATTCTTCCATGTATTAAAAAGGAGACCCAGTGATGTTACCAGCCAAATAAATATAATTTCTGGTAGCTCTTCTTTGACTTAGAGCCTTAACTAGAAGAGACATGTTCACACATTGCTGCTTATCCCAAAACTGTCTCTCTATGGAGGCAATACACTAGAGTAAGCATTTTGGAAAAGGTCAATATATAAAAGCCAGCAAGAGAGAGAAAACTTCATTATAAAATCACTTCATCACAGAACATGGCATTTTTAGTTTAAAAAAACCCAACCCAACAAACACACAAAAAGCCACATCACTTACCAACTATTTGTTTTGTAAAATAAAACTAATAATAAATTAAGTAATAAAACAATTTAATTTGTAAAATTAAACTAATTGTAATTTAATCTTCTTTACTGTTAGACAACATCTTGGACATAAGGGATTTAAAGTTCTTGAAAATTAAAAGTATCAATATTATTAGTTTTGAAGAACCTGTCATCTCATCTGCTGAAGCAGAAGGGCACAGAAATGGTCTTCTTGTTTTCAGCCTACAAACAAAACCTTGTTTTACCCTATTGCCTGTATTCAATGAATTTTATTAAATCAACTTTCACCTATCCTTTGTTGGGTAAGGTGGAAGGGCAATAGTGAGCAGGATGAGATCAAGAAAGAGAAAGAAAGAGAGCCCATTTGGTTAGCTCTTTAAAGAGTGGAATTGTGACAGTTAGAATTGCCTTCACACCATATCAACACTAGGCTTCCTATTATGATGGTATTTTTGAAACAAAATCAGATTTCAACCATATGCAGATATTTGTCAGTTCTTTTGGAATGTAAAAAAAACCAAATCCAGAAACCTATGACCCATGCACCCACAAGTTTTGCAGCAACACTGTGAACAGGCTCAGATTAAGAAACTCCAGAACACATTGTGAGAAACAAGAAAATGGAAACAATCATCCTCTGAAATGAAATTCTTGACTTTTTTTAATGGCAATTATTTTTTCTCCCATTTATACATATCCTTGCTTGCACTCTCCTATTTAGGGTTTACCTTTACATGTTAGCAACACAAAAAATATGTTTCTGTTCACACCGATTCTGCCACAGAGCTAACAGAAATACCTAAAAAAATCTGGTCTTCAGGCTATGCCCCAACTGTACAATTTCATACCACTTTAATTTTAACATTATTAGCAATAGGTAATATGTAACATTGCAAAAATGACTAAGTAACCAAGTACTTATAGAACTTTGAAGCAAGCAGCTATCAACTACCACCTTTATCTACTACAATGTTTCAAGCTTTTCCTTCACATGATATTTTATTATCCATACAATCAGTAATGCTTTTGATAAATTATTAGATGTATTTGTTTCATGCTCCACATTCCTCTTGCCACCCTCATCATGTCAGAGTAAGGTTATCCATTCTCTGTGGCTGAAGGTAAAATAATTCTCTATGATTAATGCTATCACTAAAAAGAATTTGTTTTCTTGAAGTAGCACATTCAGAATAGCAGTTCAGATAAGGCCAGGATGGATTTTTTTGTATCTCTATGACAAACTGTCTCTGGTTTTCTTGCCACTTCCTCCCCTTTAAAGAAAGCATCAGGTGCACATTCCAGCACTGCCAAGATCAACAATAGCAGATGGATGGTTTTAACTGAATCCCAAAATTGTTAAATGTGAGGATGCGTGTTTAAGGAATGCCAGAACCTGAGAGGAAGAGCTTTGATACCTGCTTCATATATCCATTTTACAGCTTTTTTCCCCACATTCTTTTCCTTGCAGAGCTCTGCTTCTTGCCCAGCAGCCCTACCGAGCCCCAGGCAGACCGAGCCATACCTAAGACCCCGTACTCGGAGAGGGAGCTGTTGCACACGGTGTAGGGGGCCTGCTGCTCCCACAGGTGATTCATGGGAACACAAGTTCTCTTGTCAACTTCCTGATCATGAAGCACATGGTGGCGATGGCTGCAAAGAGATGTTGAAAGAGCCTTATTAGCCAAGGATCGTTTTGGGCTTTGACAGAGCTATTTAAAAAGCTAAAGCATCAAAGCTGTGTTCTGGAAAGCAAGCAAGCACCATGGTTATCTCTGCTACACAGGGCACCCTGGTCTGGTTGAAACCATGGGAAATACAATCACATGTCTAAATGCATTTGCTGCACTGTAAGGACTTTCACTGACCATCCAGGCTTCTCGAGCACTCACAGAAACTGAAAATACCCCATTGCCGGTAGAACTGGGAAGAAAGAGAAAAGGATGGGGTAGTTGTTGCTATAAAATAGAATTATTAAAGAAATTCAGAGGAATGAAATTGTTATTAAAAACATTTTGTTCTGCCTTCCTCAGAAATTCTAATATTTTCCTTGAAACAATTGTTGTTTGTCTTTAATGGAAAAAAATGTAATCTAATCTAATTTCAGCACTGAAACTTAAAGGAGTTGTATCCTCTTTCCTGCTATTTCCACTCACATGCACCACTTACAGTTCTCTAGAACACCATTAATCAGCATTAGAATGGGGCACCAAGGAATACTACCAAAACAGAGATGACTGAAGTAATTACTGCAATCCATTAACTCTCTGAGCAGACTGAGTGAATCACAGCAATATGTCCAGCTTTACAACTGCTAACATAAGGCCAGTTATCGTACTGGTAACAATACTGTGTGTTGTAGAGCTGCCAACACTGAAGTCTGAATCTTTTTGCATTTCCCTTTGCTATAATGAATGCTAACAAAAGAGCTCTGAAATTTATCTAGAACTCAACAATGTACATTCAGAAAAAGACTGAGCCTTTGAAAACCAGTACAGGGAGGGAAGTAGAGAGAAAGGGGGAAATTCACACACCAGGCAGCTATTTGGCAGAAATCATTTTTGCCATTGTAATTTTGATTTTGTCATTAAGCCAAAGACAGAAGACCTAGCTAGGTGTTAAGCTTCTAGAGTGCAAAGTTTTGTGTTTCTCTAGCAAAAGGTGATTAAGATGAGTATAGTTGGCCAGTCAGAAACATATAGACATAAAATTTGCCCATGTGCAATTGCCAGATTTACTGACATCAAACCACTACAGAATCAAGGCTGTCCTCCCTGCCCTCCACCCTCAAGAGTTTGTCTCCAAGAGGGGAAGGAGTCTGGTGCTTCTGTCTGCAGCTTGATCTAGCTTCTATCTATTGACAGTGTTGAGGACTGAAATAGGAAGAAAAGAAGCCATCACACAGAATATTGAAAGAAAGAATTATTCTCTAGACATCACTTCAGAAGCTCCAAAATAGTCAAAGCACCCTATCGTGTTTTATTATGGCAACACAGTATATTCAGTTCTTCCCAAATTCTAGCCAATACTGTACCAGAGAAGACAGGCACCAAAATTTATTTCTGTCTTCTGAAAGCATTCACAATGAAGCACAGTGCAGCATTCACCCCAGGAACTGGCCTCACATCAAAGATTTCAATTAAATACATCATTAACATTCACTCTACAGAGAACCAGGTAAGGCAGCAAACTGTATATATTTTACCAAGTGATGAGGTTCTGCTTTCATACAAGCCTCATAGGCATTAAAAGTCTCAGTACAAAGGACCTTATTTCCCTTTAAAATCCTCACCAACTGGCAACATGTTTGTTCAGAGGGTACACAGGTTCCAAGCAGCCACCACTGGAATGGTATTTAAAAATCTCAGAATCTGCTGCAGCAAGTATCCTCTTTTACTTCTCAGCAATTAGATGGAATGCAACTGTATTTTTTGTTAGAAAGCAGAGGGAAAGACACCATTTCTGCTTTTCAGCAGAAGAAGGTAGAAAGTGTCTAAAAAATGTTTGTTCTGGCTTAAATATTAGACTTTAAAATGCTGCTTACAGATACACAGGAAATTTGATTATTATTGACAGCTAGAACCCATAAAATTCAGACTAATGCTGGAGAAAGAGCCCCAACTTCCCCCTCCCTGCAGAAGATCACATTTTTTAAACAAATGCCAATTTGTTTCTTTAAGTGTGGGACTTAGTTTTAACAACATTTAACAGTTACCTCAGTACTGACCTGAAAGTACCTCTCTCCACATCCTGCCCACTTAGTCGGACATGGGTGCCCTCTTTGAGAACAGAGCCAAAAGCCATGTATTCTGCTAAGGCCCAGTCAGCAAGCCTGTTCTTGGTCATTTCTGAGCGGGCTTTCAAAATCCGGGAGAGTCCTGCGTCGGAATAAAGCTCAGAAATGAATGGATCTACTGCAGAGAAATTCTCTGTTCATATTACATTCACCAGTCTCCTTCCTCATTGGCTAAGCTAGACACAGATGACAAGTCAGGTCTACAAACTGTTTTTCTAGAATTGCTGGCAAAATAAAACAACTTGTTTCCCGAGCAAACAGTGTGTAATGTTCATACCCTGTTTTTGAAGAAGAAAGTAAGGTTGACTGTGCCAGAAACTACTGAGGACAATTAAAAAGACCCATGGTGAAATTCTTCTTCCTCAAGATTTGTTTTCACATTTCTAACACCAAGTACTGTTTTATAAGAAATTGGAAATAGCAATTTGTCTTACTGCACTCCTGGAGATGTTACACAGTGAAATAGGATTGATCAATGCTATGAATATCATATAAATAGAAAAACCGTAGCAGCTGCCAATGGATTTTCAGTTGGTAACCACTAGCTGACTTTTCAGTGAAGATTTTATAACCTCGTGAGCCAAAACACAAGTTACAGCACTGTAACTTTCAAAGGGAACAAAACTTCACATCTGCACACAGGTGCTTCCAGCTTTGAGGCCACAAGTCTCCTGTATTCACTATCAATTGACAGCATCTTATTCTCACATCTGCACTGATGATTTTGGTAAGCTGCCCCATATGTTATTTTCCCATATTTCCCTTTCCTTTCTTTCCACAATTTTACAGAAAAACACCCCACTTTCTTTCCACATAAAACTCTAATTGAAATTGCCTCATTTTAAGTAAAAAAAAAAATCTTAAAAATTTTCCCTTTAGAATATACTAAATAATTAATTTAAAAAACCTTCCCGTTATTTGTTGCAACACTAAGCTGTTTCACTCTAGTGAAAGGACAAAGTACTTCAAATTTCTATTTCTCTCCCCTTCTATTTCTCTACAAATTCTCTCTCAAGGCCTTTTAAACTGCATAAAAGAGTCTAGTATACCATAATTGTTTTGAACCATAAATCTATCTTATATACTAGCAAGTGCTCCCTAGTGTCAATAGTTAATCAACTTACTAACAAGAGACCAATTTACCTTTTTAATTAGAATGTCTAATACTACATTTTATTGGGCAACTATAGTTTTTAATTTATCAGTGTCACAGCAAAGTGCACAAATGTGTAGAAGAGTTAAATTCATCCATTAATTGTATCTGCTCAACAGGCCTGCAATTAATAACTGGAATGCCCTACTATCATTACTTGTGTTTCATTTCCCAAGGGAACACAAACACATAGAATATTTAAAGAAGACAAACTTTATTCCTTGATGGATGATTCTACAGAGGATGAGCTTTTTCTCTTTAGAGATTTTAATGAGAAAAAACCCTTTATTCCTTATCCTTAGTATGTAGCCTACAAGTCCACAAAAGAAAAAAGATCCCTAAACAAAGGGTCTCCATGTTTCCCCATGCAGGTTATTGCTCCCAATAGTTGCTAGATTTCAACCTGCCCAGGAAATAAAACTATCTCAGAAATCTGACACAGTGTTGAGGCTCCCCAGTGAGACAGGCACTTACTGTTATAGACGCCAAAGTGAGGACTGAATCTTTTCAGAGCAAGAGCTAAGACTTCTTGGGGAAAAAACACAAGGACTTGAATAATGAAATGAGTTATTAACTTAAGGTTGCAAAAAGACTTACCTCCCTCAGAGGAAAATCTATTTTAATGAGGTATGAAACAGAAATGGTGTGATACTGAAAGAATATTATGCTGAGAACAAGCAGCAGGAACTTAAATGTCACATTCTCCTCACCCATAGAGTGGAAGAGTCAAAGTAAAAAAAGTCACAGGCATTTTCTTCTTTGAGAAATGGCCCAAGAATAACTTCTGTGCAATACAGAAATACAGAAATGGGGTAAGACACGAAGCCAGTAGGAGACACAAAGCCTTCAGCTGACCTGAGTGTATTTTGAAGTCCTCAACCGGCACTGAACTGGCGACATTGCCAATGTGAGTCAGCAGCTCTTCCGAAATGCCCGTCGGAGGACACGACATGCTCTTGGGCTCCCCATCCGCGGTAAAGAAGCCTGGAAGGAAAAGATTGGTGAGATGTTCAAGGACTGGTTAGGAGATATGTATCTTACCTACAATTAATTCAACAACTCAAGCGACATTCTAAGCAGCAGACTAAGCCTAGTTCTTCCCCTTTTGCTGGAAAACAATACATTTGATTGTCTGCATGACAACAGAAGCTGATCTTACAGGCACACAATGATCTATTTTGTTTCTGCTTTCACTCCCTGTGAAGTCCAACTGTGTGGGCAGAGGCAGCCAATAAAAGGCATATGGCACCTCAATCCCTCAAATAAAGATAAATAAATGAATAAATAACATGAGACCTACTCCTTCTTCCTGACAGCCCAGACAGTTAACAGTACGGGAAAACCATTTCTCTGCTAAACTGGAAAAGGGCTATTTCAAAGTCACAGTTTACTTTGCACATTTTTTAACAAAAGCATTTATTTCAAATTGATCTGGTAGAATGCTATATTGACTATTAACAGGGGCAAATCAAAGGTCACATATTCCATTTTAAAGGAATGCTGTCTGATAAAATCTATTTAAATCCTCGATTTTGGACTCAAAATAAAAGCACATTCGGGTAACACTAGGATAGGTGAAAGGACACTCCTTACCAGCCCAAGGTGAATCCAGCCAGTGCTTGATGTGAAGGATCTTATTATCCTTAGATCTAGTATATGCTTCTTCACATATTCTATCATACTTTGCAATTTCTTCCTGTAGAACAAAAAAGTTTTAAAACGGATAAGCATAATGCCCTCATATCTTACAGATAAGGCCTCTCATTCAGGATGATAGAACCAGCTATTTAACTCCATGAGAAAATTTAGTTACAATAATGCAAATAAATAGAATTAATTTTATCTAGGATCAAACTGCCTTCTAGAAACATGCTTACACATGTTATTCAAAATAAATCATTTAGTTCATTGGACAGGTGTTACAGAGGAGTGTACAAAGAGCTGAAGCTGCAAGCATTGCTCTAGAAAGAGACAAAATTGAAATACCAAATATAATTTACAGTTATACTTCTACTATCAAAATCATCCAGCTCTCATACTCCAGGCTATGAAAGCCACTGAAGTTTGGAAGTTTCCAAAAAATTAGTCTGTTTGGGAGAGTCTGGCAAAGAATCCACTGGCCACACCTCTCAATGGCAGCAGGTTGAATGCCATATTCTGTAGAGGCAGAATGCCTCTGCATTATCTGTGTTTCAGTCCAGAATCACAGTCAAGTTATTGAGTTAGCTAATTTTTAAAGGAATTAACAGCAATATTGAGCTCAGTCTGTGCAGCCAAACATTCATCCAGGATCCTACATCCAGTCACCAAGTTCCAAGGTGCTTCTACTGGCACACTCTTTCAGTAAATTATTCAGGACATCTACTTCTTCATGACCTGTGAGCCTTCTTACAGACAACCCAGTGCACCTACCCAAACTGCTTATTTCTTGATCTGCAATAACATGTCACTACACCTTCTCAGAAGGTTGAAGGTTCCAACATTCACCAGGTTTCCTCTGCATTCTAAACACCCATTCTCAAAAAAAAAAAAAAATTAAGGTAAAGACCTAACCAGTTAAATACAGACCCCAGACTCTACACTTCATCTTTCTGGAATACTTCAAATGATCTCTGACCTTGGCTGAATTCTTGCAAGAAAACTAAAGTTAAATTGATTCTGTTTCATCATTGCTGGACACAAGTCTGCCAACGTTATCAATATGAAGTTATCAACAGAAGTGTTCAAATACTGTGTTGCTGCTGAATTAAGGTTCTAGAGATGAAGAACAGCTGACAAATGCCTCTGTTTTCCAATGTTCTCATTTAATCATCTTCTCTCTCAGAACTGAAGCAATTTTTTATATTAATTACTTCAGAGCTCTTTCCAGTCCTTTTGTTAGAACAATAGTATTTTACATTAAAATCCAAGCCAAATTGAACCACAAATTGTCAAGACTTATCACAGTAAGAGGGTTTTCAAGCAGGCAGCATACAGTGACAGTTGGGTCTTTCTCCTTACATTTCCTTAGATTGCCTCTAACTCTGCTGGCATGTACCTCAAACTCCTGCAGTGTCACAGTCCCATCTGCAATCAGTTTGTCAGCATATTTCTTCAGCACTGGCACCTGCTTATGGATCTGCTTGTACATCAGAGGCTGGGTGAACATGGGCTCATCCATTTCATTGTGCCCTCTCCTACGGTAGCAAACCTACAAAGGGAGAGATTGCTGCTGTTGATAAGGAAAAATGTAAAATGGAATATTTCTGTTTTACAGAGATTTTAAGATGTTTATTGCATAAAAAAACATTCATGGCTTCTTATGGGCCTGTTAATTGCTTGGTATTTTAAGAGACTAAGGGCCTTTAAAATCAAATGTTTCTTGACTGGACCTTCTAAGCTGCAAAAAAATAAAGAGCAGTACATAATGTACAGAGCGAAAAGAAAAACCAAGACTTACCAAGTCAACGACCACATCTTTATTGAAAGTGTTTCGCCACTCTGCAGCTACGCTGCACACGTACATCACTGCTTCAGGGTCATCAGCATTCACGTGGAAAATGGGAGCATTGACCACACGAGCAACATCGGTGGGATACGGAGATGAACGGGCCATCCGGGGGTCTGTGGTGAAGCCAATCTACAAATTCCAGAAACTTCTATTAAAATTATTTGGGCACCTCCCTCTACTCTGTTTTGAGGTTTACATTTAATAGCCATTCACACAGCAACAGCATCAGCTTTTCATTTTGGCTAGCTAGCTGCTTTTTGCTCCCTTATAAACCAAAGCAAGCCTAATCCAATTAAGAATTACAAATTGAATGGGATACACCTAGATGATAAAATATTATCCATTCAAGAGTTGCTAGGATAATTTTCAGAAACATCTCAACCATTCTAATAACCAGAGGGGGCAAGGAACCCAGTTAAGAACAAACAGTAAAAAGAGATAGATGGGCAAATATTCAGCAGAGAAATTGATTGGAAAAGGCTGTAGTTGTTACCTGGTTGTTGACCACAACGTGAATAGTGCCATTTGTGGTGTAGGATGGGAGGTCACTAAGATGAAATGTCTCATAAACCACTCCTTGTCCTGCAAAGGCGGCGTCCCCATGTAATAATATGGACATAACCTAAGAGGGAGAGTTGTACACACATATCCACACATACATTAGACAGGAAAACCACAACTTGAGCTTCTCAGCAGAATTTCCTGCCTCCATGTTTCTGTAGTGCTTATAAACTAAAACAGTAGTTTTAAAATAAACCATAAATTTCTCAGCATTCTGCTGCCTTTTCTCAGTTTGCAAAGGAAATGAAGCTTTAAGCCTACTTCCTGAAGTTATTCGTGAGGTCTCACGTCAGAAACCTTACCTAGTTCCATAGGTGATATATCCGTTTTGTGAAGGAGGAAAAGAGGAAGATTCTGCAATATGAAACTGCTGGCAAATATTTTCATTGAAAATACCATTAAAAGTTACTATATTAAACAATCTTTACCTTTTTCCCTGCTGTATCCCCTCGATAAAACTGTTCAGCTTTTGTTTTGCCTTGCACAACAGGATCAACTGCTTCCAGGTGAGAAGGGTTAGCCATCAGGGACAGAGTGATTTTCTTGTTTGTTTTTCGGTTGATCCTCTCATGGTACATTCCCAGGTGGTATTTTACATCCCCAGACCCCTAACAAGAAAGACGTAATCACAGTTCAGGAATGTCATTCAGATCTGCTCCATCTGATTCACTAGGTATAAAAGTATAGCTTCAGCCTTAAAAATGCATCTGGTTACCCAAATATCAGTGTGCACTATGGGTCTGACACCATACTTTCAAACTGGGACACTGTTTCTATTCTGTTATCTTGCTGGTGTCATCAAATATTAGATAAATACTTACAGCACATTAATACTCTGGTCATCCATATGAAACTAAAAGAGATGCTTAGAGGTTATGAACTCTGTCAAATGGAACTTATTTATCTACACTCACTCCTGAGAGATCTTTTGCATGTTAGAAGTATAATATAATTTTTAAATTTGTTAAGAAATGTCACCAAATCGTGTTCCTCAAACTAGAAAAAAAGGCTTTGCAGCTGATAGTGCTGTTTTCATAGTAACCATGACCAAAACAACTGAAAACTATCTTGAATGTTGACCTGTCTACAGAGATCTAACAAAAAGGCATCTTACCTCATCAGCTGCTTCAAGTTTGGGATCAAACTGACAGAAGATCTGTTCCAGCTCTTTTCGGATTACATTAGCCAATACATTCAGCCGACCTCTAAGAAAATTCCAAACACAGTTATGTCTCAAAAATGGTACTAAAAGAGTCAACAATATAAAACTTACAAAATCTGCAAACCATCCTGTCAGAAATTTGAAAATATTCTCTTCAAACTTTTGAGCCTGAAACCCTTGATTCAACCCTTCTTCCCATTACAAAGTTTCTTCAATGTGTTCCCTCAGACATTTAAGAACACCTTGTTATCCAAGTGCATTTTGTAACTATCTAGCAGTCTAAATAATCACATTATAAATTAGTTAAGGCAGACTGCAAAAGTAAGTTCAAAACTACCTCACCAAGCTTTCCCAGTTCTAGAGGCTCTATGCAATGGCAGAGATACCATGGCTGCTGCCACATTTGCTTGCAGCTTCGAAGTGCAGAGGAGAGTTTCTCTACCATTTACTTTTGAAGCCTGTAGCCTCTTACTGACAGGCATTTGCTACACTTCTGTGTTCCCATTACTTGTTATGACTGACTCTTCCTACCTCAGCTTCTCTAATATCAAATTTTTAAATAAAATTCTAGAACCCAAAGCTTGTCCCAACATAGTAAGCCCATTTGTTGGTGTGTTTCCACTGGCATTACCTATGAGGCATTCCCATTATAACATATTCAATTCCCATTTCACTGGATTTATCAATGATGGTCTTAAGTGCAGGAATCATTACTTCACATCCTTCCAAACCAAATCTCTTTTCGGAAGACCACTTGCGAGCAAGGAAGTCTTCAAATCTTTGCCAAAGAGAAACAAAAAACCAAGATAAATTATTACTAAGGTAATGTAGCAATTACTTATTGTTTATCACCTTATAGCAAATAAAGTTACATTAAACTGTTTTAAAACATCCATGAATACAAGTTAAATGCCCGTGGAATTAAGTCACACATGGGGAGGGAAACACAGGAGAAAATTCAGTCATCTTTCTCCCCCGTCTGAAAACTATTACTAGGACTTAGAAACAATTAAGAGTCCCCACCTCAGACCAAATTCACTCCCCAAGCTAAACTCTGTTCTCATGTACACAAATCTGACCACTGGGAAGGCAGAGTGACAGCAAAGAAGTCTCTTCTATTAATTAAAGAAAATATAATAGAGAACCTTTATTTTCCAATATTTGTAAAAAAAAAAGACAGAGTAGAAAATACACCCATTCCATAAGTCTCATTCCATAGCAAGGCTCCTCAGATTGTGTGATGTAACACTTAGGAACGGGCCAAGAAGCAGGACACTGGTATCCCTGCCTCAGTTTCAGAAGCAGAATGATGTCAATCCCTGACAGCTCTAAGCTCTTTCATTCTTTAATGCATTTGGGCCAGAGGCAATGTGAGTGGTTAAAAAGCACCTTTTAGCAAACATTGAAAGGATTATACATTGTGAAGCTTGGAGATAAGAAAGGCAAAAAAAATACATCTTCATGAAAGTAACTGTATTGGTTACACCATCTGTGCAGTGCCTCGCCTCACAACACTGCCAAAATCCATTAATATTCAGCTTATTCCTCACTTAGAATCCTGACATTTACCTCTTTACACTGAAGTCCTAAAGGCAGTGATCTGAATTGCTGCCAAAAAGTCTCTCCTAGTTCACCCATCAATACCTTACAATCCAGCCATCTAAGCAACAAGCCAGACCTTCAGCTGAGCTATTCTGCCAGAATTCCTCAGGGAAGTCTGTGGGGCTATGCCAGTTTTTGTATAAAGGGAAAGCGGTGTGCCATGTGAACAGCAGGTCCCATAGGGCGAAGGAAAGCAGTGCACATGCTGATTTCTTCCTCTGTGCAGCAGCAAGTTATGCCAGTACTGCACAAGCAGCAAGTTCATTACTTGAGGCAAACTGCCACTAACTGTGCAGAGCTACAGTATTGCACAGCCACACCTTGCCAGTCCCCCACATGTCACTGGGAGTCACAGAGCTCCAGCCTCTGTCACTGCATGCATTCAGCACCCAGTGAGGAAAACACCTGGTGTAAGCTGCTTGCTCTCAGCAGGGATTAATCTGGAAATGCATGAGCCTGCCCAGACCAGGCTCCATATCAGGGATGTTTACTAATGTAACTTCAGGAATGTTATATGTTTCCTAATGCATTACAAAGTACTCAGAAATGTACAATGAGTATTTTACAGAAGGAATTTAAAATGGCCCTTTGTTCAATAACCTATCAGTGAAAAACCACAAGGGATGAAAAATTCAACTTTAAAATTCAGTTTCAAGTACCTGAACTCTGTAGTTCTTGGAAGGAACATTTTTAAAAACAGTCTCGAGCAAAACAATGAAAACCTGCTTTACAAAGCCACAAATCTCAAAAGGACAACCAGTTCTCCACAAAACCAGACTTTTTTCCTAGGTCATTTTCAAACAATAAAATAAAAAGCATCTAAAGATATCTGGATAGAAGTTTTTGTAAAACTTTTTTTCCTCCCCATTCAGCAGACAATTAATTTGGCAGATGATGAACATCAGGCTCCTTCATGCCACTAAAAACCCCAGATCTTTCCACAGCTTAGGCAGGAATAAAAGCACAAATTCTTGTATTAGGATAAATGGAGATGGTTCATACTGAGGTCCTGTAAAACAGACTTACTCAAGCATAATATTCACTTGACCATTAAGTGTCATTTTTGTTTCTGTTTAAATGAAACTTTTAATGAGACATTGTAACACTGGCAAACAAAACACCTGGCAAAAATATCTTCTGACACCTCCAATGAGCACTTCATTTTTAGGTCTTTGAACATAGAATCTTAACCAAAGAGTGTGCCTTTATAAATCTCTGACTCTTGTGCTTAACAAAGGACATACACACTGTTTGAGATTGTAGGGACTGAATTAAATTTTGTGTCTGAGAAGCCTTGTTTCAGGGGTAAGAGGATGATTTGATCTCTGGGATCACAGTATTTCCACACAAATTTCCACAATGGCAGCAGTCAATAAGCTATTTCCAAATGTGCTTTCTTTTATTGTAGATACTATAACTGCTGCTGCTAGGTCATGCAACAGCACAACACATCTTGGCATATCTCAAAATAAAAAGGGAAGAAATAGGACTTGAAATCGCACAATATTGTTCTGACACTTATTTTCTGAAACAGGCTACAAATCTTTAACACAAAGTATATTACTAGTGTGTTGAAACAACTTTTTCCTCGTTTACCTCCTCAAGCCAATGAAGACATTGCCAGGTATGCCACTAAAGGCCTTTAAAGACAACAGAATACTAAGTCACAGCACAGACCCTGACAGATTGCTCCCAGCACACACTTCCCTTTGACACGGCAGCCAGGTTAACTACATCCACCTGTACTCCAGATTTCAGCAAGACTGTTCCCCTCACATGAGCAGCTTCCAGATGCCACAGCTCCCAGGCAGCAGCAGCACAGAGCAGGGTCCCAGCCCATGTACCTCATAGAGCGCACCAGCCTTGCCAGCAAAGTCCTTTTATCCTCGTTTGTGAATTTCATAACTCCCGGCGTCTCAAACTTCTGACGGATCCACTGGCACTGCTCCACATCATTGATGAACATGAACTCCAGGCCAATGTGTTGGCAGTAGGTATTCTAGCCGGTGAAAACACCAACAGAAAAGCTTTAGGAGTTAGTGGGCCAAAAGAAACTAATATATTTTTGAAATTATATTCTCTATTATTCTCCTGAAAGCTACCTTGTCTTCCTCTTCCAAAATATCTGCCCCAAAGTAATTCTGTAAATGAATAAATTGTTTGACTGCATCTAGTTTTGCATCACAAAGCTTCCTCTACAAAGTAACAGTTCAAAATTTTTAAACTGGAAGATTCTCATCTGGTGCTACACTCAAAGTAGGCCAACAAACCTGTCTTACACTGACTGGCACATATCACCTAACTCAGCGCTGTTCTTACAGGCATAGTACACTCTTCTTCAGATGCACCAGCAAAGATTTCAAGTAATTTATCAAAATGTATGTCTTTTATCACATCTTTTTTAAATGTCACCTTAAACCAAGAAATAAGGACAGTGAGAAGACAGCTATGAAGTCTAATGCAAATTATCTGATAACTGTCAAGTTTCAGAAACCTGGAAATGTGAAAAAAAATCCAAGCAGCTAAGAGCAGAGAAAGGACAGGGAGAAATGCAAAGACACAGCAGAAATTTTATCTCCCTGTTTATTTTTTAAATTTTCTTTTTCTTACCTTAGAAAGAGTATTTCGTTAGAAAAAAACATATCCAAAATACAAGTCAGCAGAAGTAAGACCTACTGTGAGTTTGACACAAAACAACTCTCAATATAGTGTTTGCTCTCTACTGCCTTTAAGGAGTTGAATGTTAACCTCTATTAAAAAAAAAAAATCCAAAGCTCTAGAGGGAAGAGGAAAGCAGACTTATCTCTCAACACAAATCAATTCCTTAAGGCTTTTAGTTTTGCAATTGATTTTGTCCTTTCATTTGCACACAACCATTTTAAGGATTATTGCTACACAGATAACCTAGAAGTGCAAAAACAAACAAAAAAACCCCAACCAAATATAGAGCACAAACGCACAACAAAGGTAATGTGGTTTAACAATTTACCACGCCTCAGCTAAGCCAACATAAAAGTCAAGCAACTGGGAATACCCAACAATGATTCCCTCGGCAGGCTACAAATTCATTACCATTCCTACTTGCTGCTTTCCTATTCAGAGTTCACCTCAAATCATATTTATTCCTTAAAATGAGTTGTGTTTTTTTTTAATTATTTCAGCTTTGATGACTTCCTACAACATAAACCATGTCACCTGTCAGATAATGAAAGTTTAGAAAAAAGACTGGGGATGGAAAACAAGGACCATTACTGTCTACAAGCTACAGCTGGGCTTTCATGAACTTGGTACCCAGCCTTCATACTTTTTCCTCAAGTAAAGGTTTCACTAGAGCTGGAGATCTGAAAGCAACCCCTGAATGTCCTGAGCACTGTGTGCAGGTGTTTGATCTGTGGTACAACACTTAAAAGACAATTTCTAAAGGCTCTACTCCTTTTAAACAGTATCAGTTCTTTCCAGAACAAGGGCTGGCATTAATATTCTATCATATTCACCTCTTTTACACTCATCCTTAATATACATATTTCCAATATCAAGCCAGTTGTACCAGGGGTGCTGCTACCTCTACAAATAGTACAAAGGTTATTTTTAATGTTGTTGGAATCCTTTACATGCTCTATTAACAACTGGCAAATGATAAGGGGGTTTTGTGACTGGCACCTGGACAAAGTTCACTTTGGTTTGAATGAAAACAATCACAAATGAAAACATGTCCCACTGACCTCCAGGCGTTTGATGATCTCTCGCAAAGAAAGACTGTTCTCATTTCCTCCTATGAAGGTGGTTGTTGGCAGCTGGAAGACTTTGTCCAAATCTGATTCATGCAAACCATAAAACCCTACAACAGGTATGTTATTGATTTGCAAATAGAACAGGAGACAAAAAGGAAACCAGCATTGTTTTTCAAGCCATGGCAATTACATTTAATAAACTACTATTAAGAAAAAAGGCACCAGATTAAAAATTGAGAGTGTGAATATTTTGGAGGTATCCATTATTAAAATGGACATTAGTCTGGATTTTAAAAAGAGTGTTTAAATTAAATAGTCATTGTTTATTTCTTAAATGCTCAGATGAAACAACTGAAATTAGAATCATCCAAGCTTTTTTTATATTTTACTGTATTAAGACATGTCATGAATTTTCCACACTACTTCTTGCAGCTCACTGTTTAATAAAATAACTGACTATCATGAGCAACAAACACAAAAAGAACCCCTTCTCACCAACAGAAGTAGTTGGTTGGAAGCATTTTACATTAATAGGTAGAGAATGCACAAGAGTTTCAATAAAATGCTGTACAAGCACTCTTGAGAATTCTCGACATATTTCTATTTACAGTCTTTCTCTTTTTAGGGAAATTAGTTTGAAATAGCCATGTAATGACCTGTACAGCTCTAGTTCCCAGGCAGTCACCCCTTATAAAATACACAATTTCCACACCCCCACCATCTAAAACTTGTTTAACCACATTGACCCATCTTGATTTGGACATATCTAAACTTGTTCTAGCTAAGAATATTATTTAAGAAAATATTTAACCTAACTATTATGCAGTTTCAAAAGCCAAAATACACAACAGACAAGGCTGAAAGACTGGTATCAATGCAAGCTAAAGGCCTTGTATGACACAAGTTTAACTTAGACCTGTTAAAGGAAGGAAGGAAAAAACAGTTTCTTATAATTGTAAGAAGGAAAGGTCCAGCACTTATAATACACGTTACCCACAGTTTTAGAACTTTATATGTACATTAAAACTACATATGTTCCTACATATGTAAAAGTATTTGAAAAATCAAAAATAGCTTCTCCATTTTTAATTTTGAGCTCTTTATATTGGTTCCAGATAACCTGTAGACACCCACTTTAACACTGATATGACAGCATGCACATAACTCTTAAATCAATAAAGTGCTTAAATGTTAAGTGACTTTTCTGAAGATAAAAGGAAAGCAGCAAATTAAGGATTAAATAAAAACAGCACTTAAGAGTTGAAGACAGGCCATAGGACTGCATTGCCACCACTTTTACTATACACTACTGTCAGTACATAACACGTTTTTTGCTTTAAAAATAATACATTTTAAAATGTCAATTTTGGTTTTAATAAAAATTTTCATAATATATTAAAATTTTGAACCTGGAGTGGCCAAAAAAAGCATAGGTACCACTACTTCTTCTTTTTGATATCATATGAGGTTTTTTTTCCCAGCAGGAGGGGACAGTGACACAGGGGATGACAGGGTCTTTAGTGTCATTTGAAACAAAGCAGTGCATTTATTTCTTCACTTCTGCTGCCTTTCCCTCAGACTTCAAAGGCTCTTGATGTCCTCTCATGCATAAACCAGAACACGTACAAGAGTGATTTGGGCACACACAGAACATCTGTGCTTTGTACCACAGCACCACATATTTACTGAAGCATCACCTCGTGTTTAAAGAGATACAACCTTACTGAAATCCTGAAAGCAATTCTATACTGTGACTCATGCAGTAGGTACATCTGTAACTACCTGCATTTTTAGAAGCAACCCTCAGAAGAGATTTCCTACCACTAAGTTTCTCAAAAAGAAACCAGAAGATGGGACAAAGAAAATGCACAGAATAATCAAACATTAAAATACTTTCTGTCCCACCTACTTTTCGTAAGTTTCCTGCCTGGAACATTCAAGGATAGGCATTTGAGATCTTCCTCTATTTAAGCTGTTTCCCCTCACAAACTGAAATCTCCTCAGCTACACTCTCAAATACATCCCCTCATCTCATTCAGAGTCTGGCAGATTTTTCCTGTGGGCATGAGGGTTTCAGAGGATGCCTTCTGACCAGTCACAACACCCTGTACTAAATTATCTGTAGAGTTTAAAGAAATGTGTACTGACGTGCTAGTAGTCACCCATGCTCCAAATTAATTATATTTGCTTAGGAAATGTCTCATGTGTTTTCTAGTAGGTACTTCTCTTTAATTAAAGCTGACAAACTTCAGAGAGAAGACCCAATTTGTGTAAGCACCTCTCTATTTAGTCTTAGATATCCACTTCCTTTATATGATCAGAACTGTTTCTCTCCCTACACCAGAAATAGAAAACAGAGCAGCAAAGAGATAGTAGATATGCTTACAGTAAAATTAAGCAGAGAGTGTTTATTTACTTCCTGTGCTGTGTTTTATGTCTGATCGAAAAAGCTTCCCTACACATAAAAGAAAAATTGATTCAGTGTCTTCATCAAGTAGAAAACCATATTTTAAACAAACCAGGTAGATTGAAGAGCAGAGGAAAAAAAAAAAATCAATCAGGGGTTTTTTCATTCAAGTAGAGAAAGGCAAAGAAATTGATCAGTGCCAATTTCTCAGACACAAGCCCTCCTAACAACAAGAACAACCTTTGCAAAAGCAGACCCTAGTGCACTACACTCTTTCAGCAATAAACTGAAGTTTATAATAGAAGATACAATACCACTGGATTACATCCACAGGTAAAGAATTCCCTTTCCACATTTTCTTCTGATAACTTCAAAGAGACTTCTTCAAGATATATATAACAAATAAGTATCAGACATTAGATTCCAAATTGGGTATCAAATTTACCCTAGAGTTCCTCTGTCCAGTGCTTTCTTTATTGCTGGGTTTGCCCAGTGAGTAACCTTTAGCTGTCCCCAGTTCAAACAAGTATGAACTGAAATGCTGCAAGAGTAATTTAGATTATCATAATGTATAGTTGTTGATTCGTATTAATTTCTGGTGTGGTTCAAAAATAAAATATTTAGGGGGTTTATAGAGCATTTATAACAATCATTCATCAGAAGATGAATTCACAGGAACCTCACCTGTGATCTCAGAGTAGAAATTCCATCATCCTGAAATTTTAGCCTCCTCACAGATGCTCAAAGGCTCTCATGATATCAGCTAGCAGAAAAGGTAGAAGCATCCCTGAAATGTGGCATCCCTGCCCATAGCGGGGAGCTGGAACTAGGTGATCTTTAAGGTCTCTTCCAGCCCAAGCCTTTCTATCAATCTGTGCAATGTCTTATTAAATCACCTCAGTCCAGTGATACACAAATAAGCATTGCAAAAAAGAAGGCACACAGCTTACACACCGAGTTTATCGATGGTGGTAATAAGGTCGGATGGAATAAAGGAATCCAAATCTGCATCCAGGATTCCAAGGGGATCTAGCTGAGCCACATGATGGCCACGGATCTGAAAAAGCAGGAAGGTAAGAGCAAAATGAGATCACACTCAAAGTCAGACAGAAGGGAAAAGTCAGTGATATCTCTCCATAGTTTGTATATCAGCCATTAAGCTGAACAAGTAAATATCACTAATGTGATGACAGGGTTACATATGCCCCACGTTTTCCCATAAGAACAAAAAATAAGCATTACATCACTGATTTCATATATACCTCTATCAAAAATTACACATTAAAACATAACCTTCACTGTTCCTGACAATTTAACTAGGATTACACTGGAGTTTTAGTGAAGAAGGCTACTGGAGAGTACACTCTCAGTCTCTGGGTAAAATTAGGAAACTATGATGAGCCTATAGATCGTACCATTTGACAATTCAGTCATTTTGTATTTTTGCCTGAATCCTCCTTTCTGCACCTGCAGTATATTAAAATACAGAACTGCTGACTTAAAGCAGATTGATGCTGAAGGAGTTTATAGTGGCAGTGAAGGTATCACTCTTCCTGAGCTCTGCTCCACATCAGATAGCATCTGACAGCATCCATTTTCATTCATGAAATTTCAGAAATTTGATCTGATAGAATTGATATTCAAGACACTGAAGAACACAAACTGAGTGAGGAATTTAGCCAGCTTTCAATGATCACTGTGACTGGTGTTATTGCATGCCACAAGTTGCTATAAACTAGTGAATTATTGTATAACATTGCTACAGAAGAAACAACTAATTGACCCCAGAGAGTCACAAATATAAAAAAAATTCATATGTCTCTTATGTGTGACTCTCATATACCAAATTATTAATATTAATATATTCATATTATATATTAATCATTTCTCCTTATAATTTTTCTTTTTCACAACATCCCTTTTTTTGCATCCCTTGGGTAGAATTTCATTCACACTACTAGTATCCTAATTGTCTCTGAAAAAAACCCAAAATTATAAAGTGCAACATTAAAGTGAAGTGCATCACACAGTAATAGAATATGATAACAGCGTGGTTCATCAAGAAGGGACCTGTAAAACTACTGTTCAATTATTGTATATTTGCAGGAGAGTGTATAACAAAATGGTTTCCAGCCATAAGAAACCAGAAATACTGCATCTTTTTTCGAACTACCAGCCCTGTAAACTCAGTCTGACTCCTGTGATTCTTTGCATCTCATGAATCACCAGTAATGAAACTCTGACAGGCCAAATGATGTCCACAGCAACATCTGTGTCATCTGACTGTTTACAGCAGCATTAAGTTCATCTGACTGGAACAAAGCAAACAATTCTGTCTCAAACATTGTCAACAGGAAAGAATTCACCTCTCTGAGTTACATCTGCTCTTCAGTATTAATAGGAAGAGGAAGAAGATCAGCAAGAATGCCAAAACTCAGAAAGGCAGATCAGTAAATGCTGTGCCATATTATTACAGGCGCAGTTTGGTCTTTAACTAAAAGATAGTATTTTTCTCAATTTCAAAGTATTTTTTACTAAGTCTTACTGCTTTCACCAAATACAGAAAACAGTTAACATCTGCAAAAATCAGAGACCAACCTTGTGAAAATACATACATAGAAAATTTTCACTGATTGCCATATGACTAAATGCAAGTACAGACTACCAGAAACTAGGCATTGATTTCTCTGGCCTCGCTTTTGTTAAGCACACACATCCCACTGAAAATCCTTCTTTCAGTTTGCTCAGGGCTCTCTGTTAGAACAAGCAATAGATTAACTGCCTTCTCAAAGTCCAGCTCAACAGACCACAAAGCAGTTTACCACAAAAACCATAAAACACTGACAGCTTTGAGAAATAAAAATTCTCTATCCTTCTCCATTTCATTTCATTATCAGGCAAAGGAAGGTCACAAATTATCATACCCCTTCAACACTGAATTTAGAGGGTACTAAATACCTTTTAAAAAGCAGACAGTTGCTTTAGGCAATCCTCTGTGACTGTTTGTCACAGACACATGGGTGTCTGCCATTTCTACAGACATTTCTGTTCCATCACTTGACAAACACAGGGAGCAAAATAGCAATCCCTGAACTGTTTTCAAGTAAATTGTGTCAAAGCAGCCTAATGTTCTTCAGTTTTCTCTAATACCTCACCAAATTTTTACTGCAAAATTGGTTATTTCTACATACATGGTTTTAAGCAAATTTCACATATTCTTTATATTCACAAACATTTCTGCTCTTTGACAACCACCCTCCAACTCAATGGTGACAATGTGATGTGTACAGAAAAAGGTCTTTTAAATTAAAAGTTCCTCTCCTATTCCTCTCATGACACCAAACAGGTGTTTGTCACCTAAAATATTTAGGGCAGGGAGGAACAGATCTGCTCAAATCAAACTGTAGAAAACTTCTTGGGAAGTTACTTATTTAAAAAATAGTTGTGGAATATTTTGTTAAACACAGATCTAGTTTTATGGGTTGGTTATTTTGGGTTGGGTTTTTTTTTTTAACATCATTTTTAAGCCTTTTATTGAAACTAAGATACTAAATACAAGTCTAAACAAAAATATTTGAACTTGTTTTTCATTTGGAAAACATCTAACAAAACCCATTGTTGTATTTCCAAGTTTCTTCTTTTAGAGGAAAAATAATGAAATTAGACTTAATTTCTTAATTTAATAAAAGGGTTAAAAATAGGAGTGTGAAACAAAATCAATTTTGATGAACAGCTCTCTAAAAGAATCCATCAATGTTAACCCACACTCAGTACTGTCAGCCTCCCAAAATTCAGTTTCTGGTTAATTCATCATTTCTCCTCTCTCTTTTTACCTATAATCCTGCTCAAATCATGAATCTCCAGATTCACTTTAGATGTGTGAGAAGGCAAGTACATTCCATCCTTTCTTAAAGAATGGCAGTAACATTTAGAACTGCAAACAAACGTTCCCAGAGTTGAAGGCAGACTTTCACAAACCACTATCTCCATAAAATCTTTCTGGGCTAAGTCAGATGACCAACATCAGGTCTGTGGGTAAGCTGAATTATGAGTTTGCTAAACCAGAAGATCACCCCAGTGTGAATCCAACACTTCCTTGTTTAGACACTGTGCTGGAAAGAAAAGCTGTCTAGTTCAAGGAATTTTGGATCAGAAGGAAGAGAATAGTTAAGCTCAGAATACAAACAAGAACATAAAAAGGAAAAGGGTTGTTTGCATAGAACAGGCCTTCCCACACCTACCCCAAAGGACACTTACTTGGTATGCTCTTATCAACGACTGCACAGCAAGGTGGTCTTCAACAACCTTCTCAGCCTTCCCTGGTGTGGGGGCCAGGCCGTGGCTCTGCAGAAAGGAGCCCTTTCCCTCCGGCTCAGCTGGCAGACGGGCTGCTTGGCCAGCGTTAGCACTTCGGAAAAACACATCCCAGGACTGGACACCACAGAGAGAAGAAAGAAATATTTATTACTCCAAGCAAAAGTCTAAGCCAAAGCAGCTCTTACGAGCTGCAAATGGAACCTCACTGCATTACAGTGTTAAACACCACGAGCAGACAGCAAAACAAAGAACACTGATACATCCCAGGCTCAATAGCAATTGTGTGTTTTGTTTACACAGAACATTATTCCTCTTATTTCTTACACCGAGCTTGCTCAGCAGAAAACCCTCCAGCACACAGGACTGTAAAGCATCTTCATACATTATCCATTCACACAGCTCTTAATTGTGCTGTTTATTCAGGCAGCCAAGAATGGGTGCAATATAATGCTACTGGTAAAGAGCTATCAAGCCTATGAAACAAAGAACCTTAATAAACTAAATGAATCCATTCCTTTAATGATACTTCTGGAATTTATGGTACTTCAAGACACTCACTGATTATGCTAAATCAGAATCAGTCCTTAAGAGCTTTTCTTGAAGAAACTTTAAAAGCAATTAAAGCTTTTTTGAGTGAGACTTTTGCTCTAAGATCCTTTCCTTACCATCTTAGGTTTCCTTATCATGAAAGAAATTATGGGCCTGGCTTCAGGTGCAAGTCATAATTTTAGAAAAGTACTTATCTCAGAAACTGAATCACAACAAACAAAAGATCCTTTTATTTCCTTCTGTGCTTTTACACAAGCTACTTCACTCACATATGCTCAAATCTTGTTTTCCTGAACTGCTTTCATTCTGATGAGGCAGTCACTGTGCCAGGTTAGAATGGTATCAGATATAAGAATGCTAACAGAGAGCAGCAGAATGTGGCAAAACATGTGACACTTATACTCAGCAAAGAAAGAAGTCAGTGTAAAACACTTTCCTCAGTTGGCTAACTTCAGAAAACAAAAGGAAGCTATTTAAAAACTTACATATCCTTGTGACTGAAATAGAAGAACTGCAAGAGATAAATTCCTGCAAGGCCGTGAGCCTTGCAGATTTCCATTACATTTCAAAGAACTAAGTGCCAGAAAAAAGAAAAAGTATTCCAAAGCAATTCTTTTTTAAAAGATTACTTAATATATGCATTATAGAACCTACAAAAGAATCAAAACCATGAAATATAAGCATGGCATGAAAGCAAAATATTTTAAAAATCTTTTTTTGTTTTCATTAACAAAAAGTCTTCACACTGAGATTTCTAAAAGCTCTGGGGTGTTCAGAAACACCATGAGAGGGGCAGCATAACAGAGCTAAACATCACCCAACCTTCCAAGTTCAAGTTGTGGAAGTGAGGGCATTCACTGAACCTGTGGGTGGGAATCTCATCATTAGCATGAGGCCATTGCCCAAGAAACATTGCTTTAATGCCCCTCTTACTTCCTTATTCATACAAAGCTGCATCGATACAAATAGGGTGAACTCAATTTATCACCCTGCTCTTACACAGGCTTATCTAAACATAGCCTGACTTTTATATGCCCTGACAAATTAAGGCAGACAGATCATGTGTGGTGGCCAGTTCCACACACACTGATGAAGAATTCATTCCTTCTGCCTTCTCTTATTTATGCCCGTTTCCTATATTCTTCTTACCTTGACATCTTGGCAGCCACACTGAGATTAGAAGTCTGAATTTACATCCTATAAGTGGTCTACAAGAGCCTAGTAGTGTGACTGTGTTGCAGCTAGGATTCTCTCTATACACCTTCTTGGTCTGTGTTAAGAATAGTATTGTTATTCCATGCCTACACAGCATCATCCAGTCTGAGAGTCTGGAGACCCCTGACAGTGAAAAACAATCATAATCCCTTTTTTTACTACTAAAGTTACTTAGACTAGAGAAATTATTTGGGCAATACACAGTTATAAATTTTCATTAAACATTAAATTAGGAAATTCCAAACACACATTTGGATCAATGATATCTCACATTCAATGTTTTAATAAAGAATTTGCTTTGCTTATGTTAAAATCTCTTCCTTACTTTTTCTAATGCCATGATACACATACAATGATAATAGTAACATAACTACTCCTTTGTTGAGTAAAACCTTTCATTTCAGTGTAAAAGTTATCACAGCACAGTCCCACAAACAACTAAATGTGTTTAGACAAGTGCTCTGCTCAGAGAGTTGTTAAACTCCAAACAGACTTGCCCAACAAGTGATCTGTTTCAGCAGAATCAGTATAGGGCTCTTTCTCCATGCAAACTCACAAATATAAAGAAAATGTTTCCATCTGAAGATGCAGTCAGCTGAGATAGAATGGACCCAGACTATTTTCTCCTATCACATTTTTGAACTTATTGATTTGTTGGACAGGCTTGACATTTAATCAGAGGGGAGGGAAAATACATCATTTGGCTACAGAAAATTAGTTTTTACTAGATACACATCCATCAAAGCCTTTACAAATTTCTATAGTGTCTTTCAAGATTGATACCAGATTATAGTCTTCAAGTTCTGTGTATCAATGTCAGTCTTTGGCACCAGCATTTGCCATGTGACTGAACCGATAGAAGACCAGCTTGCCCTCATAGTAAACCTGCAGCTTCTCAAGTAAATTAGTAAAGTTCTTCAAGAAAATGGAAGAGGAGATTTAAAATACAAAAATACATTCACAAAATAAAATTACTATAGTGATAGATTATGCATTTTCTTTCCTTCTGTCAGCAAATCTATATTGTAGTTAACCATTATTTTCTCAAGTAATATAACACAATTCAAGTGGTTCAGTGGCAACATTTTACTGTCATATAATAAAAAGTGTTGCAATTAGAATAACAAGTAACATATGCTTTATCTTGATGGTTTGGGGTTTTTTTTCCTAGTGCCAACACAATATTCACCAACTTCAGTGAGGACAAAACCTTAGAAGACATACACTGAGCATCACTATATTATTTTTAAAAGAAAATGAATAAAATGAAGTCAAAGCAAAACAAACCCCCACATTTTTTTCCTAGTCCAACCAAGGAGGTGATTACACACTCACAGCAGAGTGGCTGCACACAGGATAACACGGCAGGCATTATGTACTCCACAGCCAACCATGCACTTTTGTAATTAATCTTGTGATAGTAATAACTGAGCCTTGTCAAGCTTCTCTCTTATGATCTATGGCCCTGACACCAAGCTTCAAGGAGAAATAATGATGCCTTTTTCAGAGCCCACGTCATTTTATTCTGATAGTTGTTTTGGCTACTCTGACAATAGGAAATTCAAAAGGCAAGGAAAAGCAGGAAATCATCTGAAATGTATTTGTACGAAGAAGAAAAACTCTTTTACATATATATATATATGCATGATCCTTGATATGCAACCATGATATACATAGAAAGGAGAAATTCTTAGAAACACTGCATATGCTCATTGGAATGTGACAGCCATATTTCAAACAGCTGTAAATAAGCATCCATGGGAAGACATGTCCAGTCAAATCTTCTGAGAGGGAAATCAGTTCAGGAGCCCTGATTAATTGGAGTTTTGAAGTACAAGTGAATAGAGCATGACTTTTAAAGCTCAGGAAAAAACAAAAAAAACCAACAACAACCAAAAAAAAAAAAAAACACCAAAAAAAAACCCCAAGCTTTTCCATGCAATCAATAATGAGGCACATCCTCTCTGAAAAAGGCTTATCTAAGAAGAAACATGAGGAGAAATAGGGTATAAAAAGGAAAATGAGGAAAGAGAATGCAATATCTAAATGCACAAACTGGTTGCTGAACCATGCTGGAAATACTGAATAAAACAATGAAAACAAGCAGCCTGCAGAGAGCCAAATCATTACCAAAACCATAATCAACACCACGTGGTGTCTCTTGACGTTATTTTCCAACTCTTCCTCTCCTTTCCACACCCGAATATCAAATGCACAACTTTACAGTCAAAATCACAGCACAAATTTTTCTGTATTTTTAAAAAAACAGGGTGATTTCAATCCTTAACATTTTAACTTGTTTTATGAAAGCTCAAATTGAACACTCTCTGCCAACAAAAATCTTGGGAAGGTAGTTGCAGCTTTCAGCCAATGAAATGAGACGGCTTTCAAGAAACCAAAAATTAATTTTGTTGATGAAACAAAGTAAAATTAATTTGCATTCTTCTCCCTCTCCCCTTTCTTCATAGGCTGTGAAAAAACTAATAATTTAGGCAAGAATAGCTGTAATCCATTATTTCCATTCATCATATTCTTTCAAGCCCCATAAATCAGATACACAGTGAATTTATTTCAGTTTGATACTGTTGCAAGTTTATTAAACACAGTTAACCTAGAAAAGAATTCACACAGTTTTATAATTGTGCTGGTTTGAGCTGGGGTAGTTCATTGTACAGTAACTAGTTTGCATTTCAAAAGGGGGCTGGCACTATAGAGTCATTTTTGTTACTGCTGAGCAAAGCTTACATAGAGCCAAGGCTTTCTGCTCCTCATCCCACCAGTGAGGAGGCTGGAGGTGCACAAGGAGTTGAGAGGGACACAGCCAGGACAGCTGGCCCCAGCCGACCAAAGGGATACTCCAAACCACATGATGCTCAGCATGGGGAAAGAGGAAGGAAGGGGGGGCATTAGGAGGGATGCTGTTTGTCTGCCCAAGTCACCATTACACGTGCTGGAGCCTGCGGTCCTGGGGATGGCTGAACGCTTGCCTGCCCACGGGTATTGGTGGATGAATTCTT
The DNA here is from genome assembly GCA_013400175.1 of Phainopepla nitens. NCBI lineage: Eukaryota > Metazoa > Chordata > Aves > Passeriformes > Bombycillidae > Phainopepla > Phainopepla nitens. The sequence goes on from VXBQ01007751.1 coordinate 2,104,224, forward strand.
TGTTTTGTTTTGCTTTGCCTATGCATGCAGCTTTTGCTTTTCCTACTGAACTGTCTATATCTCCATCCACAAGTTTTCTCACTTCTACTCTGCTGACTCTTTCCCCCATTCACACATGTGTATGAGAGAGAAAGCACAAGTGGCTGCGTGGTTGGGGAGTTAAACCACAACAAAAATGCATCTTGAATCACCTGGAATCCACTCCCAAGGCCACACCCTACATTCCTCTGTCAACTCACTCGTGCTGATTTATTGCTTGCTGTTCAACCCACAGCCTGCATCACCTCAACAGGATCCATGATCAGACTGCGCCTGAACTGCCAGATGAGTTGGGTGGCCTTTGGGCAGGATTTGGAGCGTTTCTGCCGGCCCCGAGCAGCCATCCGCAAGGCGCAGGTGCGCGGCTCCGGGCCGCCTCCGTTCAGCACCCTGGGCAGCTCCGGGCGGCGCCGCGCCCCGGCTGCGGCGGGCTCCGCGCTCCCCGGCCCGCTCCCACACAGGCCTGCAGGGCTGCCCAGCAGCAAAATGCACTCCACGGCAAAGGGCCTGAACCAGGAATTCCACTCCTCTAAAAGGAAAGAAGTTAGCCAGAAGCCGATATAATGTAAATATAGCAAAAAACAAGATGTCACCTTGATGGCACCACACACTCCTTATGCATGCTCCTTCATCCCTTCAGTATTCCCAGTATAAAAGCGTTGATATCGATTTACATCCTTGACACATCATGAGGGCTTTGCAGAAATTCAGTGCACCTACACAATGTGCAACCCCACCCCACACTGGTGGAGCTCAGCTGGCAGCTACAGGACAAGGGCTCAAAGTCAGATGAGAAAGAGCCGCTCCTGAAGAAGGTTTCTCCATCCCCGAGTCAGGTGTAACATAGAAGACCTAGGATCAATCTGCTATGTGAATAACAGTCAGTCTTCAGAGTTGGCACTGCATATGTCAACTTTCAACAAGACTAAGTTCATACACAACATCAAAAAGAAAAAAAATCAGCTACAAAACCATCCTTTTTTGGCTTCCTTTTTTGTTTCTGCCCTCGGCATGCGTCACTTCCTCGCGCTCTTGACAGATTATCAGACTTAGAACAACAACTTCTAAGTGACATTTTGATACATGTGCCTTGAGAATAGGGGAACAGACAACCAATTTGGTAAACATTTTGGGCACAATTCACATTACTTCCTGGAAAATGACTTGTCTGTCTTAGAATTGATTAGACTTCTCATTGACTTCTTAAGTTACTATACGTATATCACCATAACAGAGTCCTCTTTGTCAGCAGAAAGCTTGTTAAAAAATAAGCCTATGTATTTTGTCCACAAGAAAGGATTTGGGTAATAGAGTTTTTAGAAAAGCAAACAAATGTCTATTGCCTGAAGAGAGAAGGAGAGACACAAAACAAAATGCCAACCAAGATACTTTAGAAGAACATTCTGACAATTTCAGATTCAGTTTTAGGGTTACAATTCCACAGTTTAATCCAAAGGCAACAGAACATTCATCTTCTTCAGACAGTTTAGAAGTGCCAACATCAACACATACTATTTAAATATAACATATTCTCTGATACAGTCTTACTATAATCAAAAAATGAAATATATTTGATTCTTGGGTCTTCTTCTGGATGTAACGAATTACTTAACTGACTACTTGACCAGCATTTCCATGGAGGAATAAAGTTTCAGAGCAGCTTTCTATTTCTGGTCTGGATTTCTCATTCTTTCCACTCTGCTCACCAAGCCTGTGCTTCCTCTGTACTTTTATAGTTGCAATATCACATCTTACACCAATCAATAGGTGGGAAATTAATTTCACGTTTTTCATTTCACACAAGACCTTTTCCTGAACTTTTTATCAAAAAAGCAAGTGAAAAAGTAGAAGAAACCTATTCCACTCTCACCCCAGCATTACAGTCAAGTTTTAGACTTACCTTATGTACGCTTTTAGGGTTTTCAAGCCATGCATAGTACATTTCCTCCACGTAATTGGAATTACTCCCACTCGGAAATGGCGCTGAGGTTCCTGATGAAACATAGCGCTGGCCGTGTAAAAATGCCCTTCTGGCTATATCCTGCTTTTCCAGAAGTTTAAAGCCATGCCTCTTCAGCACAGCTGCAAAGAACTTCAGATGACTCATGTTTGTTTATTAGCCAGACGACCCAAGTCTATTAATAAAATAAAACCAAACTCAATCAGAAAAAGAGCCAATGAATTGCAGACACATTTCAGGCTCTCGGCAAAAACTGAGGTTTCTGGCTCCAGTGCTCTAATACAAAGCTGAGGCCTAGGCACGCAGCTCCCTTCAGCCAGAGCCCCAGCAGCGGAGCGGCTGCTGCTGGCCATCCCCACCTCAGTCAGCGCCCGTAGCCGCTCAGGCCGCTCTGCTCCCTGAGGCAGTCCCCACCTGTACCGCCTGCCCCCGGGCCAGCTCCCTGCCACAAACGGGGCTGCTGAGCACTGACCTCTCTGGAGCTCCCGGCAAGCCCAAGTGCTGTCACTGTTGGGAAAGCTGGGCCCTTTCACCCAGTCAGACTAGGCTGGGGGCAGCAAACAGCGTCAGCCACAGGTGTGTGGAAAACAAAAAGCCGCTGCCTCAAGTTTCTGCCACGAGTAATGGAGCCGACTAAATAATCAGAAGTGCTAGTTAAGTGTTCATATTGACATTAGCCTTCAACCAAACAGTGAAGCACTGAGAAAACGCTCACTTCAATTTGTTTTCCTAACTGGCAACATTTATCTTGTGCTTCCAATGATCTCTTATGAGCTTTGCAACAAGGACAGAAGATTCCACGTAATTTTGAATTGAGAAATTCAGTTTTCCAATTCAATTTCCCATAATAAGGGTTGAATCTTCTGAATGCTAAAAACCATAAGCTCCAGTGCCAGCAAAGGGAATCAGAGCTCACCTTCAAAATGAAAAAGAACAAACATATCTTAAAATTAGTCCCAAAATAATATCACCTTAATGCTGAAGCTGCTAAAACTGCAAAGAAAGAGCAACAATGTGAATGGAAATTATTCATTTTGTTTTCGTTTTTATGGTATTTAGAAAGCTACAATAACATGGAGGATAAGTTATTAACTTAGAAGAAGCAAAACTCAGGTTTAACTCCAAAGTGTCTCTCATTTGTTTAGCTCTCCATGTGGAGAAAAAATTTATTTGGTCCAAGATAGAACCCAAGGTCTTTTGTTGCTTGGTGTGACTGAACAATGGCTAAAAACAAAAGTACTGAGCTGCCAAACGAACTTTAAAGTTTTTTTCTAAAACAACACCGCTATTTAGAGCCATAGAAAAAATTTAATGTTATCTATTACATGTTAAGACTTCTTTATTTCTAATTCAAAAATAGATGTAAAAATTTTTCATAAACACTTTTGGTATATAAATCCCATTAAATTATTTTCTCACTGTTTCTCCTCTAACAGCCTCCTTTCAAAAGACAAAAAACATGGTTATAAAATGCCTAATTTTATAAGGGACAGGAATAGCTATATTTTTCATCATCCAATTTAAAAGTTAATATCGATCCTTATTAAAAAAAAAAACAACAACGCTCCTACTAAATAAAGCAGTATTACTGTTTGTTCTTCTGTGGCATCACAATTTTAGCTCAACATCTATTTTAAAAGCTGATGACTAGATCCTTTTCTTAGTCACTACCTTGACTGGACCATCCCAGCAGTGAACAGTGAACTATTCTAGACCAAACCAGATTCTCCTGACTACTCTTTCAAGACTTGTGCAGCCTTCTCCCTCTCCTCCACCAGCAGACCTGAGCCATAGCTCCTAAGAGCAGCAGCCATCACCCGCTTACTGGATGCTCTAAACAAGCCCTTGTCCACATTCTCCACGTGCCCAGACATGCAGAGAGGGTTCTTCCAAGAACACCCATCTTCCATCACTGAAACTGGCCCCCAGTCCTCATTTAAACCTAGGAGCTCCTCAAAACCACACACCCTTCTCTCTGCACCTGGCACTTGCAGCAAACTGGCAACAGCTGGGCTACTGCCCTGCTGAATCCCTGCTCATGGGTGTGACTTCCTACCTGCTTGTGCTCCCTTGTCATCTCCCACTTCACAGATTCACAGCTTAGCACAACACCTGTGTCAACACCGGTCTCTGACCGGGGCTCCCAGGCAGCTGGAGGAACACCAACACCATCAGCACCCTTTTGGAAGCAGATTTAGTCCTGCAAGAGCTCAGTGACTGTAAGAGCACTGACAGAGCTCATTTACTGTCTGCATACGTAATTCTCTGCAAGGTTTTACAGCTAGTATGCACGATGGCACTTTGCAAAACTGGGTGAGATTTCAACAAGTTAGAACAGTAAGAACAGAGAGGTCACCATGGCACTTACAACTTTACATCTGTGCCCATTCTCATAGAAATTATCATTGCACCTACCTTACTGCACGAAAATCTCACCCTCTGCCACAGAACCTTTGCACACACACTCATTCCTAAGGGATTATCTGCTCTTGCTTAAAGTACTTTGTAAAAGACTTGAAGGAGAAGGGAAAGAGAGGAATGTTTTTCTCAGTTTATCATACTGCAGTAGCAAGCTTCTTAAGCACAGGTAATTTTACATTTTTTCTTTATAATATGTCTGTCTGAAGACTGTGCAGTTCTTTTTTCTAGAAGTTAGTAAAGAACACATAACAGAATAAGAAAAAATTTGTCAGGGAGATTGGAAAATGGGTGCAAATGACACAATATATAACAGAAACAAAGAGCTTGTAAGTGGTTCCAGTCACTTCCCTCCACTTCGATTTTAATTTCAAAATGGGGTCAGAGCCATACTTCAAGCAGTACCTACTGAATATGCAACCCATAAAAGCATACAAGAGCTATGTCATTCAAGCCAGATTCCAGTTACAGATTAATATAACTCAAAGCCCCTGGCTTCTTCCTAGTTTTTCCTTCTGCACACATCGCTCTTCAGCACAGATGTCAGCTGTCAGCAGCTAAACAAACCAGAGACCACCAGCGTGATCATAGACCATCCCAGCCCACTCAGCCTTGAGACTGTCAGTCAGAAATCAGCACCCAGGACAGCACACAGGAGTCGGGAAGAGTTAGAACTGTTCCACTTCACTGTTTCCCAAACCAACCCTGAAAACACTGATTGGAAAGGGATCAAGCTGAGCTAAGGGCAACCTAAAGAATGGTATTAATTAAGTCTCTACCGGAGGTCAAAAATAAGAAAGAAGCAGTGAACCACAAGAACAACCTGATATTTAATGCACCACAGCACCCTCAAAATGGCGGAAGTAAATGAAAGCCCTAAGCAGCTGGAAATTCCTGCAGCTGTTCTCTCTCAAATGACGACCTAGCTTTCACCTTGGCACTTCCACCTCTAGAAGTGTCCCAATGTCACCGACAGTCTTGGGAATTATTCTGCCCAGGTTTCTAGAGGGTCATAGAAGCACGTGGAAAACAGACAGCAGACACTTCTGATAACAAAGATTTTATCCAGCTCTGTTCCAGGTCACTTTCAGCATGAATACACCGCACATATGAATCAATATCCTCCTGGTATTGCCAGTGCCCTTACTGAGTTTCTTAAAACACATGAAGCCCTGCTGCCAATATTTACAAACATTCTTTATGCTCTGCAGAAGTGGTGGTTAAAAAGTCTGGTCCATATTTCCTAAAAATAGTTCTTCATTCACTATCATGGTAATCTCTCCCAATATTCCCCACACGGCTTACTCTTAAAGTTCTTTTTAAGACTGAGTAATTCAAATAAAACAAGGCTGACAGTGAAAAAAATGGATGAACATGTTAAAATTTCTCAAAAAGATTACCATAGATAATTGAAATTAGAGATACAGGGAATATCCTTATTAAATAATGCTACTTCAGGGGTACCTCCATGCAGTAAATGTTTCTTTTCCCCCAGCACAGATATGCTATGCTGTATAGAGAGCCCTAATTCTCCACACAGAAAGTTGACCTGCAGGAGGTTTTCCAGGGGCGCATTCGCCTCCAGGCGCACAGCGCGAGTCCTGGGCAACGCAGGCGCCTGGGTGCAGTAAAACTTAACGGATTTATTGCCCTACCCTGAAAAAACCCCTTCAGCGGGCACCAGAGGGATAGCACCACCACAGACTCCAGGCTGCCGCCAGAGCAGAGGGGAGGATCGGGGAGGGTCGGGTTTGTTCTCCGGCCCCTCCCCGTAACGCCAGGACGCGGTGTCCTGGTCACCCTGGCACCGGGGGCCGGAGCGGGCCGGGCTGTCAGGGCTGCGACGGGGGG
>VXBQ01007751.1:2111248-2182573 GCA_013400175.1 Phainopepla nitens
CGGGACACACCCCGGGACATACCCCGGGACACACCCCGGAACACACCCCGGGACAGAGGACACAGCCCGGGACACACCCCGAGACAGGGGACACACCCCGGGACACACCCCAGCACAGGGGACACGCCCCGGGACCCATCTCGGGACTCGCCGCCCGGTCCCGGCGCCACGGCGGGGGCGCCGAGCACAGAACGCGTTCTGATGCTGCCGCCCCTCAGCTCTCCCCACACGTGTAAATACAGGCGGGAGCACCGCGCCGCGGAGCACCTGTGACACGGAACGGCCGAGGAAACCCATGCCATGGACAAGCTGCTCGCACCGCTCCTCTGCAGGAGAAGTTTGATGGGAAGANAAGTTTGACGGGAAGAAGATGGAAATTTTGAGAAGGAACATACAAAGTGTCCCAAGGACACACACGTTTGCTCTCCAAAATTTGTACATAAAGTAGACTGAACGTAGTAGACGTTGACAAAATGACAGTATCTGACTTATATGACAAAATATAAAATGCAAGACAATGTTATTCCAAGTGTTCTTTTGCTGGTAGAATTCTCATTTATATCTTTCATGTTTTCTTTTCTCCTGGTTGCCTTCAGATTACATGTCTGTCCATTTTCTCTCATAAATCAGAAATGATGTATTTTTTTATTTACCTGCTCTTAAGTTACAACCAAGATAAAATACATTTTATATATATATATATATATATATGGTAAAATTGGTATTTCAGATAACTATTGACACTGTCACATACCTTCCAATGTTTGGTAACTTTCTAGGTAAGTAATCAGATTGATGGGAAAACTGGACACACCTTAAAAGGAAGGGAGAAAGAGCTATCATTTGTTTTGTGCTAAGGATGTAGTGCAAAAATGAGTTTATCAGGGTCAGGTTGGCAGAAATGGAAAGGAAAAACCTTAGGAACACAACAGGCTTCATCTGGGGTTTTGTCACCTAACAGTCACTCAGATTTTCTTGAGGTTTACTGGTTGATACAATTGTTGATTAGAGTAAAATACATTTCTTCAAGATGAAAAAACCCTTAATCCTCACATAAATACATAGAAAACCTTATTATCCCAGCAGTTTTCCTAGCAGCTGTGCGCCTTCAGGGGACTGCAGAGCGAGGGTGTGAATGATGTGCTCATGGTTTAGTGCTACAGTGTTCAGTGCAGGGCGCAGGCGGAGCAGGGATGGGGCACAGGGAGCCCCAGGACAGCCCATCCCTCGCTCAGGGCTCCCGGGGAGGGCGGCCCAGCACCCCTGCAAAGGGAAATGGGTGCTCAGCTGGTACCTGCAGCTGGCCAGATGCTGCTTGAGCCTTCTGGCAAGTGCTGAAACATTGTTAGATGCTGCAACTACTAATTGAGTCTTAACCTTATTATGGGCAGACAGAAGCCATCTTTAGAGCAATCATGTTATGCTGAGTGAACATAAATTCAATTAAAAATTATAGTGAGGACAAGCAGACCTCCCCTCCACTTTAGAGGGAAACCCACACGTCAAATCTGAATGTGAATACCATTGCAGTGAACAGGATTTAATTAAATATGCTCAGATAGACACTAAGATAGTACAGTATGTTTCAAGTGCTTATGTTGTTCTAAAAGCCTTTGCCCAGTTTCCTATATATGTTCTTTTGGGTTTAGGTTGTTTGGGTTTTTTTGGGGGGGTGTGTTTTTTTGGGTTTGGTTTGGTTTGGTTGGTTGTTTTGGTTTTTTTTTTAATGCTTTACACAATGGGAATTTGTGTGCTTGAAAGAGTAAGAGTCTGGTTTATTGGGATTTGGAGCAGCTCCCAAATTCTCCAATATTTATTGTGGCTTGGTTGTCCCACCAGCCTGCCCCAGCAGCTTTTGGTGTACTGAGCCACTGCCTTACTGCTGCTGGCTTCTGTGTCACTTTATCACCAGTCTGCACTCCTGAGCAGCACCTGCTTGCCACTCATCCATTTGCTCTCTAGTCAGCACCTCCTGTCCATGATGGACAATAAGCTATTTGCTCACAATTCCCGTTTCAATTCTTACACTTTCCATTTACAATTCACATTTATCTGCCCCTGTGTCCACATGTATATTTACCTCTCTCTCCGGCCAGCCAAAGGGAAATCCACACACTGGCTTTGCTTCCTGCTAAACTATCACACAGAAATTGGCTGGAATGGAAATCCATCGGCAGAATGAAAATTTCGAAAAAAATTGCAATTCCTAGCACGCACAGTCAGGTGTGCCAGCTCCATAGCAAGCAAGTGTTATGTGTTAGAAAAGTTTTGTACTGGATGAAAAGTACAGCACAGGATAGTCACAACAGCACCCCTGTGCTGTCAGAGGTGAAATTGCCTGCTGCGCTGAAAGACACAAGGCCTCACCATTATTTATTTTTTACATTTATCCTCACGTCCTGTAGCAGATCAGTGTCAATCTAACAAGTTTGCTTACTTATTTCTGCCTCATTTCTGTCTTAACTCAGGCATGAGTTAACAAAACTAGATACAACCTGTTTAAACAACCCAAAGCATGTTTGAACACATGGAAACTCACTGTGCTGCCCACTGAGGGCACAATGTGCTTGCTGCAGGGTATGGTGCTGCACACCCCTCTAATGCCTTGCTCCTGTCCTCACCTGGGCTCGGTACGAGGGTTTTTCTTGGTGGATCAGCAGCCACTTGCAATCAGCAGTTAATTGCTCCACACAACTCCCTCTCCAACACAGCACGACTTCGCAGTGGGCTTGTTTTTTTCAAAGGGTAATCTCATAGGAGGTGGTCTGGGTACAGGATTACTCATAGAAGGACAATCTCATTAATAGCTTCCCCTCCTGAGATAGATACATTTATGTATTTTTGGCAATTCTTCATTGTTGTTGGTAATGTAATTCCACTAGAGACAATGTTGACCAGAAGTTCTCCAAGCCAGAAACTCCATTTGTCTTTATTTCCCAATGTGTTTATTATACACACAGACCACAACTAAACTTAAAGAGGTTCAAATCAAAAGCACCATCTCTTCTCAAAGCAAGGCAATTTGGAACTGTAAAAGCTGCTCTCACTTTGAGCCTAACATGGATGTCACACAGGACTTCGGTCATTATGTTTGTCTAACACTTAAATCTGAGACCTAAAAACCTTAGAGCCCAGAGCAAACAGCTGCAACAAATGATTCAGTCAGTTTTCAAAGGCGAGGCTTTGGGGGGGTTCCTAGGTAGACATTCCAAATACACGCTAAAAACCTTTTTTGATCCCTTTTTTTTTGTCAACAAATAATTTATCAAGCTTCTCTCCCTCCCCAGTCCTACATAAGAGAAGTATTTTAATTACATCTGATGCCTCCTGCAGAAAAGTTCACATGAGGAATTTCACATGGGTTGTTTCTGTTCCCTTTGCTTTCTGAAACCTTGGCTCTGTGTGCCATAAGCTTCAGTAATATCCCTGACTTCCATGAATAAACTTCCCATGGTAAAGGAGATGTGTGGAGGTCTGAGGGACAGAAAAGCCAGTTCCAGCTTCACACAGCTCCTTGCCTTGGGCAGGTCAAATGTGAGGCAGCAGAGAAAGCCAAGAGCACGCTGGGCTGTGCCAATGGAAGCAGAGCCAGGAGCTGGAGGGAAGCAATGACTGCCCTTTCCTCAGACAAAGGGATAACCTGGGGGGAGGGAGGTCAGCAGGAAGACAGAGCCAGCAAAGCCAAGCTCTTCACAGTGCTGCATGGCAGGAGGATGAGATGGTGAAACAGATATGGTTCAGTCTAGACACAAAGAAAACATTGTTCACTCTGAGCATATAAACATCCCAGCGGGGACCCAGAAACATGATTCCATCTTTAGAGGCATCTGGACCCAGCTGAACAAAGCCCTGGAGAGCCTGGTGTGACACCAGTGTGTATCCTGCTTTGAGCCCTGGATGAAGTCCCTGGGAAGCCCAAGCTTCCTTCCCACCTGACTGCAGCACCTATGATTCGTACCAGTTTCACAACAGAAGTCATGCCAAACATAAGGGTAAGCAGGCCATCATTATTTGGTCAAGAGACAAACTCATATTGATAGTTTTATCTGAATAACAGCTATCTTGGGTTTACTTATTCTCTGTTCAAAAATTTCAGGCTGTGATGCTCTGGAGAAAACAGGTACAAGTACAGAGTGTTTTATTGGAAGACCAGTAACACTCAAGACTGCTCCTTGACTGATTCTGGCCAATGGATTATTTTCAAGTGGTTTGATTCTCCAAACATATTTCTGGATAGAATCAAACTGCAGGAGCCCATTTGTCTGGCCACAGATCTGTTAGAGAGAGACAAGTGAGACAACAGAGCTGATTAAAAATCAGGAAAACACAACTTCTACTTGGTGGTTTCCCAAGTCTTTCCTAATAAACTAGCCCATTACAGCTACAAGAACAAAAGCAGCTGTTGCTGTAATTATTTCTTTGATACCTCACTATATTTTCATTAAATTCTTAGAGTAAACAATTACTACAGTATATACAAATCAGTGAGTGAGTCAGTAAGATACATAGGTTAAGGAGGAGCCCTGGCATACATTTATTAAAGCAGCCACATAATGAATTCATGTGGAAATTAGCAAGGGCACTAAACTTAATTTGTCCCACTATTTTAATGGGAGGTTAGTACATTGGCAGGCAAAACAGCAAGAAGTCTTCCCACTAACTGTGGAAACAGATCACCACTGCCACTGGAAAAGAGTGCCAGCATTTGGCACAATGACAATTAACAAGGCACTGCCAACTGCCCTTTCCTTAACCAAGAAAGAATTGAAAATATCATCTTCTTCTATTTTACCAGTGGATTAGGAAAAAACTGCTAGAAATTTGTTTTCAGTATTTGCAGGTATTTCATTAGAAAATCCTAACAAAAATAGAAATGAAGTGTTATTTTTGATACCTTTCCTTTGGCTACATCTAAAACACACTGCATTTTGTTAGATTGTTGCTTTAGGTAACAATAAAATTTTGACTTCATCATACTCAACTGGAAAATTATCCTCATCTCTTTAGACCTATACCACTGGCTGTGTTTTCGTCAGGAGGAGCTATTTTGATTCTTATTGCTATTTATCCAGATGAAGGAATATGTAATTATCTTTCATTTGGAAGAAAATAAATAAGGGAAGACAGTTCTCCATCAGCTAAAACTTCTGGGATATCTGAGATTTACAGCTCTCACTAGGAGCAGGGTTTGCTAATGAAGCTTTTGAAGCCACAGTGGCAGTGTCTAATTGTAATTGCTGCAAGGTGACTCTTGAAGAGCTTTATTTGCACTAATCAACACCACGTTGTGCCTCAAAGCTAGAGTTCCCTTAGAAGCATTGTCCCTACTGAGTTATTCTGCAATAATAAACAGGCTTTTCTTTTTACTTCTGGTTTTCAGAAGTAAAAACTTATCTATGTTTTTCAATGGGATCCTTTAGAGTTGCACTCCAAAATTGTTGTACAGTTAGAACTTCATAATATCTTTCTAACACTTTCCTCTGGCATTCCCAACCCTTTCTCTTCTGGTGCCAGAGCCAAAGGGACCATCTGCAAAAGTATTAATGTGAAATACCCAAGGGCTCAGGGGTGGCCTGGGAATATCAAACCTGTTAGATGTAGCGTCACAATAATTCCTGATTTTCCTGATGGTGGCCATTTGGAAACATTGCATTCACATTGCTGAACTCAGCTGGACAGTATTAGAGAGGATTCTGCTTCACAGCTGAAGGAGCTCTGTGCTTCCTTTATGCTTAGTTGCCAGCAAACTGCTCCACTGTTTTCCTGTAAAGAGGAAACACCTGAACTGAGTAGACGTGTGAGCATCTCAGTTACCAAAGTGAGCTTACTGTTCATGCTTCATGGGGACTCTTGATCCACTAGCAGCCACCATATCACCAAATAAATTTTCAGAAAAATAATGTTGGTGCCATAGAAAAAATGCAACAACTCACCCCAAACTGCCCCCAGTATGTAGTTTCGGGCTTGCTTTATAATCTTGGAATAAACTCTTCTAACTTTGCTCTAAATTCCTTTGAGAACAGCTTCCTGTGCAGCCCATGCTGTCACATTACAGAGATGCCCCTATTTTACAAAGTCCTCACCCATCAATGCTGAGCTCCCTGAATTGTTCTAAATGCTAATTGATACGCGGCAGCTGTGGAGCTCAGCACACAGCACCGTGGCAGTGTCCGGCTCTCCAGGCCAGTTACCAGTGGATATCTGTGCTTGTGTCACCCATTTGAAAGGAGTATCTCTACAGCTCCATTTGAAGGCATTTTGAGCTGCATGAAATCCTGGTCTGATGAATCATAATATCACCTTCAATGCACAGAACACTACATAAACAACAACATGATTAAGTGAAAGGCAGGACCCACAGTGAGGTTACTTTTGGCTCTAGTGATGCTAGGTTTGGAGTTTAAGTGCTATTGCTGTGGCAGCCTAAGGCAATTACAGATGCTGCCTTAATAAACAGATCTTTCCTGCATAGACCCATACCTGTGCCTGTGGGAGGCTGTCACTGAAGCCAATTACAGAAAAATATTGTAAAGTCTGTAAAGGTGTCTGGCAAGCGAGAAATAAACCCCACCTGTCATTTCTTACTCAATCCTGCTAGCAAATCATAATCCTCCGTCATCACCACCTTGGATCCTGCAGCACAGGAAGGATCTAGCTACAAAGAGCAAGGACTGCACGTAACTTTGGGGACTGTGATTAGCCCAAGCCTTAAGTAAATGAGTTTGGATCTGTCAGTTCAGTCAATACTCTAAAGCCACCGAGCATGGCTGGCACACGCTGTCCCCACCGGCGCTGCGCCTGTGACAGCGGCTTAGCAGGAGCGAGCCCCGAGGCTGAATTACGACTCCTTCCACAGACAGGGTGAAGCTTTCGGGCGAGGCTGAGCTCATCGGCCAGACGCTGCTGAGGAGCCATCTGCCCAGAACACTAATAGAGAGCAAGCACTTCAGTAAACAAAGAGACTTTTGCAAGAAATTAACACCTTCTCAAGCGTGGGACAAAACACACACGTGTCTCAGCCACCAGGACTGGACTTAGAGCAGCGTGCTTGACATCTGTGAGGAAAAGGTGCTGCCTGTGTCTGCTGGCCACTGCCTGAGCAAGGGATAAGGGACACTCACAGGGCTCCCTCACCTCCCCATGCTCATTCTTTCCTCCAGCCCACTTGAGAGAACTCCCCCCACCTGGGTGTATTACCAATACTCGGTTTTGGAAAGGCTTTAAGACACACACTATCAAATACAACATTATGATACTTGGGCCAATAGTTGCTGCTAGTGTCAAGTCTCTCAGCCCTGGAGAAATACTAAGGCAGCAGAGAATACCTGGAGTTATTTGAGCTGGAGATCAAAATTCAAAGTTGGATTTAACTCCCCTAAGACATACTTCTGTCAGGTCATTGCCACATGAATTTTCAGAACAGCAAAGCCTTCCCCTTCTCATTTAAGTATACAAATGCCTTATTTTGGTCATAGATTAAGCATTTCTCATGGGTACAGTTTTACATTAGACTGTAACAAAAACCAATCTCAGAGGAATTTATTAACATTTGGAAGCTCTCTGAAGGTCACATGTAATCATGATTTGAGGCAAAAAGGAGGAGATGCTTGTCTAAAGCAAACAGAAATTTGATTAGCCTTGAAACCCTTCCAACTACTGGGGTCAAAGCCTTTCCTAGTAGGCAAAGGAGGTTCCTGACGTAAGTCAGGGTAACAAAGCTCTTCCAAAACTGATATGTAGAAGGTGCAGGTTCATCTGAGTGTTTCTAGGTCTCATGCCAATGACTGCAAACAATTTAAAGACTTCAAAAAACTTTAGAACAAAACCAACCCAAAAAAATTCAGTCAAAAGACTTAGAGCCACAGATGCTGAAGCCATATGACTTTAGGAGGTACTTAGCTGTCATTGGAAACATCTGATCCGCATGATTGCTCACAATCAAGTAGTCTAATTCCAGCTAAGGAAAAAAAAAAGCTCCAAATCTGTTGCATTTTAAATTCAATCTGTTGGGTTTGGCTGCTGTTTTTTGTGTACTTAGAATTGGCAGAATGAGGAAGAAGTGGACTCAATCAATCAGTAGGTGGTGTTTATTTTTCCATCTGAATGCTCAGGGAATTGTCATCACCAACAGTGAAGTCTAAATGCCACTTAGCTGAGATTTATAATGTGGATGAATTAGGAACCTCCTTTTCTCAAGTTGTGGTATGTTCAATCCATGTCCAGAAGACAGTGATTATATTTTTTCTCAACTTTCTCCTCAAAATGCAGAAGTTTTGATTTTCCACAGAATGTAAAATCAAATATGCCTTCACTCCTGACCTATATTTGTTGCAGGTCATTTAATTATGAATGGAAATGCCACTTTGTTTATATAAGTTCAATTTATGACAGAGATTAAGTTATGAAATTTGTTCTCCTGGCACCTTATTAATACTGCTCTGCTGCAAAATTCCTCAGGCAACAGGCAAAATAATGACTTAAAATTGCAATGAGACAATTACCTAACAATGCAGGCATTTTGAAGACAGACTTTGGATTTGAAAATGTAATTTTTAGGACCTTATCCTTTATATAAAAGGGTGTGAAACACAATTACCTTGATTTATTTTCATGACATTTTGGTTTAGATCCAATCAATTCCTGGTACATTAAAGAAAATTTTGTCATTACTCAATAACAGGATTTTAGCTATTCACAGCAATTTTCTTAACCTTTAATTTTGAAAAGGTAAGTTTAAAATCTTGGCAAAATTAACTTTGTGCCATGATGAAACACTTTGATCTATACAGTGCCTTTATTGCATCTGGTATGCCAAGATGCTTTGATGAATTAAACAAAATGAGCAAATTCAGCACTTTTTATCAACTTCCAGCTGAAAGGCAGTTGTACATGTGCAGAGGAGGCAAGATGGAAGAGGATTCTTCTGAAGCATCTCTAAAGCACACGTCAAAAACCACATCTAAATCTTAAGTGGACACAATAATTAATTTATTTGATTTAGCTCCCTCCCCTTTCAAACAGAAGTAAACAAAACCTCTCTGCTTAGTGGCAATACACACAGTTCAGGATCATGAACTTTCCTAAGCATCCCTTTATAGGCAACACCTGATGTAGAAATAGCACAAGAGATTAATCCACAAGAGTGGAGTGGGTCAAACTCCTGGGAAAAGACCTTTAATACAGTGCTTTTCCCTTGGTCAGCCCCGCAAGGCCAAGAGTGCCAGAGGGGACGCCCTGCCTTCTCTACACACAGATCCAGTTCCTCACTGGCCTGGTTATTCACTGTCACAAAAGAGGACCCCATTACTATGGGAACATTGTTGCTGATGAAGAAGCACAAGCCCATGGATACAATTCACTGAAAACTTACTCTCTGCTGTTCCAGGTACACAAAGCAAAACAACTTGAACCAACCAGGCAGCCTGGAGAAAATCTTCCATATTTTTCTTATTCCAATTCTAAAGCTGCAAGATTCTAGACATGTAACGTGCTTAACTTTGTCATTTCCCCACACAGCTCCAAAACAGACATGACTTACTCGGACACTTATGGTCAGAGCTCACATTGGTGTTTTCAGAGAAATATCACCCTTGTGGTTTTTTTGTAAGCAAAGCAGGACTACTGTCAGGATCCAGTCAGGACAGTCTTTCACAAATGAAAAACATCAATCAAACAGGCATCAAAGGAAATCTATACAGGTGTTTCTGCTTGGGAAACACCAACAGATGGGGGGAGACAGCAACCCAGCAAATGTGAAACACAGAAACAAAAATCAGTTGCCTTCTGAAAGTGTTTTCTGCCTTTTTTGCAAACACCTGCAAACTTTGAAACTAAAGGCTAATTGGGAACATACATCTCTGCCCCCTTATAGCTGTTCTTGATGATGATTTCTGAGAGAATCCAAGCATCACATTTAGAGAGCATGACTGCAGAAGATTACTGTAATAAATGTGAAAACATTGAAGTTTGCCCCTGATTCTGTCTTTACTTTCCTGGTTTATTTTTTTACAGATACTATTAGCAATTTCTGAGAATAAATGTAACGGTTCCTCCACAATCAAAATAATTTTCTATCTCCATCAAGTGAGCATAAAAGAAAGGTGAAAGCACTCTTTGAACAAGAAGATTTCAGTTTTCCCCTGTAGCCTCCTAGCACACTCCACCACCCTGAAAAGATTTCAGATGCTCAAAAGCCATTACAGAGCACATCCAGACAGGATTTACAGGGGTTTAATTCCTCATGCACTCCAGGTGTTGTTCTGAGTGTAAATTATGGTTTATAAAAGCTAGCAAACATTGTCCTTCCAGGCAAAAACACCCATAATGCCTGTAACATTCAGCTAAAGTTAGACATATTAAATAAGTGATGACATATGGATATATTAAAACAAATAGTTTGCAATTTGTCAATTCTGCCTTCCTACAAAAATAGTCTCGGAATGAAAGTTCAGGATTTGCACAGGGACAGTGATTAGATGCTAACACACATATGGATGTTTTGGATCCAAACTGGTAACACCGCGTGTGGCACTGCATTCCTGCTTCTTGTTAACTCTAAACATGGACTTTTAAAACAAACCTGCCTCCCTGGTCATTTGTTGTCTTCCTATTTGGAAAATGCAGCTTTTATCTGTGCAGAATCTCACTTTGATAATATTAAATACAAAAAGAAACAGCTGTAGTAGGTATAAAAATTCCAATCATTTACTGAAGGCATCTCTAAAAAGCAAACAAAAACAGATGTTACTGAACTGGGTCTTCCAAGTGAAAACAGAATAGACAAAGCCTCTGTGGAAAGCTCTGTACAGAGAAAGTAGGTTCTTATCTGCACATTATTTATCTGCATGAATTTTCCTAGAGGAGATTTACACAAAACAATGTTTACCACTCGGGCAGAAGGAGAAGAGGCTTTTCAGTTTACCCAACCAGGCATACTCTTACTGTTTTACACCCAATGGAGAAATGCCTTCATTATATTCCATTTCTTTAAAATTTGAACATCAAAGTGGTCCTCTTAGCTATAAAACAACTAAAAATAAAGGGAAAAAAACCTCTTTAATATTGCCTGTTCAATTTACTATTAATTAATGAATAAAAACCACAGGACAAAAATCAGCACAAAAACTTGCCGTTTTTAGACACATCAGCTATGCAAACAGTTTCAGTACAATCCATCAGAGAAAGAGGACAGCTGACTGCAAAAGGCTGAGGTGTGTGAACTGTGGATGTCAGAGAGCCAGCAAGCACAGCCAGCTTGTAAAGACACTGCAATCTCTCTCTAGGTTCCTGTTCCCTGCTCCCCAGATTTACAGTGGATAATGCTACATTAACAATAATCCCCACTCCAGCAGTTCATGGCAGCTTCTTTAAAGTTTTTGCAATGTGTGTGCATGCACAGCACAGTGTGCACACACCCACACACCCCCCAGAGTGTCCCACAGTGTCACCAAGAGGACTTGGAACACAGCAGTGCCCCCTCTAACTGCAGAGTGAGTGCCACTTACCAGGACCACGCAATGAAAGCCTGGCTGACAGCTCAGCTCAGCAGAAATTGATGGTATTGCTGTAATGGAGTTATCAGTGACAAATACCTCCTATGCAACTTCCAGGTCACACTCACTTAAGCAATGATAAATGAGCATGAAACACTGTTAGCACAAAACAAGATCATAAATACTCAATTCTGAGCTTAAAAAACCCAACCATTTCAGACAGCTGTTGCATCTTGCAGTCTCCATGATTTTATGGATGTCCTCACTCTTGTCACAGAGGTGCCACAAAACAGCAAAAGATGACTTTATGCAGATATTTTAAAAAAAAATTTAAAAAAGAAAGAAAAAAAACCCAAGTCATCCATCCAGAGCAAACATTGCATCACCCTACACTGGCTAATATACAATTACCTCAGTGAACCTGACAGAGTTTGTAACAGCTTTTGGAATCCCAAGGTCTGACATCCATCTGTCCATCCTTCTGTCGCAGAAAGCTGCTCAGGGTGAGAGGATGAAGACTGTGAATGTAAACACGAAAAGTTGTGAAATTCAGGTGTCTGGCATTCCTCTGTCCAAACACAGACACAGGTGGGAAAACGACGGAGAAAACCAGGAAAAGTCCATGGTGAAGTAGCCCTTGCAATTGTGCTTTATCCCCAGGGTTATCTCCACAGGCTGTGGTTGCCTTTAAGAATTAACAAAGTGTATCCCTGAGGGTGTTTGTTGATTACAGTGAGATCAGTCACAGCTTGGGACAAACTGGCAGCTGCTTCTGCACTGCAGCAGCACAATGGGAGCACCTTCTGCCTGCCCTTCAGCTGGGATTTCCAAGGTACAACATGAAGGGCATCAACCCTTCTGTCCCTTCCCAGTTGTCATGTAACCAAAGCCTGCTACCCCTCGCTCATCCAGCACTCAGCCAAACACTGCTGGTGAAAATGGGATCCCTCTGGCCATTTCCATGAGCTATCTGGGCACAGTGCAGGAAGCTCCCTGCTCAGCCACAACTCACCTGCTCATTTCTGCTCCCCCAGATGCGTCTGTTGGTCACCACCTTTGCTTCCATTGCTGCTGTTTGATGGAGAAAATCCTTCAGTATCAACACTGCAAACTTCATAAGCACAGCTACATATAAAATCTTAGGAGCAATCAAAACATATTTTTATCCTAATTTCCTGTAATATTAAAAAAAGTAATTCCTTACTGGCTTAAAAAAACATTTTGGAAAAAGTTTGAAATGGTTTTATTTAGGAGGATCTCAGCCCTACTCTTACAAACCATAAAAACCCTTATAGAACCTGTTAATAATTTATATATTTTTAGGGAGTTGTTTACTTTTATTTAGTGATGTTTCCTTCATGAAGTTTAATGAATTATCCAACATCTACTTGCTTACCAAAAGCTTAGGAACATCAGAATATCTGCATATGGCCCAACACACAGATGAAACTTCACACTCACACTGACACCCTTCCAATTTACAGTAGCTAATTGTGTTTTACATTGCTATGCAGACAGAAGCAACCATCACAATACTGTACAGGAAGAATAAATTTCTCAGTTCTAGCAGTAAATTGACACATAACACAGAGCTATCTGCAGTATTATGCCCTGTGCATTCAAATGTGTTGGAATTCTTCTGTCCTGGAAAGTATATTAAGTGACAAATTACACAACATGGCTTCAGTCAGAATTTTTTAATTGTATTCCTACAAAATTATGTAAACATTAGCATACAGATCCAGAAAAATCAATACAATATAATGGTGCATAAACTGTAAGTTTAGAAGAATGTCAGGAACACTTGAACAGTTTATAAATTAATATATACAGTATTGGATACTCCTCATTGGATAAGGAAACCTCAAAACTGAGCAATTTAGGTGCAAGAGCTGTAGAACAACAGAAATGCTCAGACACCAAACTTGACTACGAGGCAACATTACAATCAACATGACTGCCTGTTGTTGTTTCATATTAAGCATTCAATTTAGCTGCTGAAAAGTACAAAACAAAAGTTTTGGTAGGAAGTTTATTTTTATTGGAAATCATATAGCAAACATCCCTAAAATAATAAAAATATCCCAAACCCAGAATACTCCATCACCAGGTTTCTGGAAGAGTAAAAACTGAAGCTTTCTAGGCTGCACACGGAGATCACTGGCATCTCCATTCCACACTACTTCCCCCAGAGCACCAAAGGCATCACCAGCTAAAGGAAACATTTCAGGGAGTTTGGAAATGGTGAGTGGTGGGTGGGGAGAAAAAGAAATATGTAGGAGCCTGTATGGGGCTGACATGCAGCAATCTGGGCAGTTCAGCTCTTTACTGAATTAGAACATCATGGGAATGTAACACCACTGTTAACTAATTCTGGGATATATTGCTTAAAAATTCCCAAAACAAACAACAACAACAAAATAATCTTCGGCCTGCCTGTGATCAAAATCATATTCAAAGCATTCTTACAATGTTGCCCTTTACAAGATCAGGAACACACCACAGAATCCAGGATATATCACTCTTTTTCAGACAACACATGAAATGGAAAAGGAGTTATTTTCCTTTGTTCCTGTCCATACAAGCATAATTCACAAGAGAAAAAAGTATGGTAAACATATCCTAATGAATGATCTCAAACAAAAGGCATTCTTCCCCATATTAGAAAATGCTCAGTATCACTGAAACTACAGACTGCATAAAAAGACTAGGATTATCCTGGAAGCACTTGACACTGCAAGAACTCTTTTAACTGCATACCTATAATATGATCATCAGACAATCTCTCCGAAGTTAAATTTTTCTGTTTCTAGAGTTGAAGTAGAATTTCATTCCATCATATATTGGTACATTTTTCATACCTGGCCAATCACTTCTCACAATGACAATATTGCACTAATGAAGAAGTATCTATATAAAATAAAGGGGAGGTAACTTCTAGCCATCTGAAGCTTTTTGTTGTATTTTTTTCCAGTTGTTTAGGAACAAATTCTATTCATCTCTTCTATACGAGATCCTGAGTAGTAAGATGAAAAAGGTTTGGCTGATAGCACCAGTTTTCCATCACTTGTCATAATTCACAGGGTACATCTATCATCAGCAATGCATCTAGAAGCACTAACATACTTGAACCTAAATGCCCAAATAAGAGCTAACAAAACAGTTATTCCTGTTGCCAGAATCTGAGCCAACACTGAAACACCAGGAGCAGGAGAAAAGATTTCTGCTAAATCTGAGGACACAGGTTGCAAACACAGAAAAAAAGCCTGAAATTCTAGCCAAAATCTTTTCCTTATAATGGAGGGGGGTGGAGAAAACTACAGCTGGTGGGAAGAATAAGAAGAAACCTCTGTGTCCATCACTTCCCAAGTAACACACCTGCAAGCTGCCCACTTAGAATTAATGCCAAGGTACAGCGCCCTGAAGGTGTTTAAAAACAACCCAGACTCTTTCCTGTTGTGTCCCCCAGAGCAGATCAAGCAGTGAGTGATTTATGCTAAGCCAGACTGCCAACAGCTTCCAGCATTTAATTACCATGGTGTGTTTGAGGCTTGGAGTGTTTTAGCTGACATAACTCAAAAGGATTAATTGATTAAGAAACTTAGGTCACTACATTTCCTGCTGCAGTTTTTACTTCTATTGCTAACTTGTAATAGAAACTATGACAGACAAAAAAATCTAACACAGAAGAGGTTAAACTTAGGAATCTGGGCTGAAACTTAAACTGGGCTTAAACTACAAATAGACAAAAGTCTTACTGGATTTGCCCTGTACATAGACCTGAAAAAGTTTTATCACAGATGTATCTGCAGTTTTGTGTAAACTATTAATGTACTACAGCAACACTAATTTGGTATTCACAGATAGTAAAAGCACGGGTTTTACACATATTTTGCCAACTCTTCACTGTTATTCCCATGTCTAAAATGACACAGGCAGAAACTCTAACCAAGACATCATCTTCTTATCTGCAGCCTGCAGACTTCCCTCCCACTGATATGTGATTTGTTTCCTCACTCACATATCCCATGGGGATCTTATACTCACATATATGCATACTGAGATAAGGGAGAACTGATAGGACAATATAAACACAACTAGCAGACCTTAACTCAAATATTGCCAGCAGCACTGAACCTTGAGAAACTTGCAATAGACTAATGTGTCTAACACCTTGTTCAATGTGGTAACAGATAGCACCAACAAAATGGTATTGAAGAGTTTCATGTGAAAATCTTTCCCTCTGCTTCCAGCTTTGGTCACATTTCTCATTTTCCCCCTCTCACTGTTTTTTTCTCTACTTCTTTATGCTAACTTGTATGTCTAATTTGGTAAAGAACATGCCATTGTGAAACGCATTCTTGGCTCCCCCAGAACTTTTCAATTTTTAACAATTTATTAAAAAAATAAATTAGATCCAGGACATTTTAAGGTAAATGAATGAAAACTTTGGTAAGAACACTGATGGTACCTTGGCACTCTTAAGGATTATAACAATTTTGAGTAAGAACAATCATTAAAATGCTTCTCTCTAACATCATCCAAGGAGTTATATGGCTGTCTGTACTCCAGCTCTAAGCCTCCATAAGAAATCTGAGCTCTGAAAAATAAAGGCAAAGGAGTACAGGGAAATCTTTAGTTTTTCAGCAATCTTGAGTGAAATATACATCTGTACCAAAATATTCTACTTAACAAGGTATAACGCAAACCAGACTTACCAAAGAATTTTTTTCTGTACACACATGAACAAGGTTTTCATGTATGAAACCATCAAACAAATAAATCTTGTCTCTCAAAGGTGTTTGTGGGGTCTTTTGTTTGGGTGTTATACGTAACTACCAATGCAGTCAATAAAAATTAAGCCAGCTCATTCATTACGTCCAGCAATTCACACAACATACCAGTGGGAGGAAATAAACATCATTCTGATCAAATACATTTATTTCAATCTTCAAAACACAACCCTTTTTCTTCATCCTCATCATCATCATCAGTAGAATCTGCATAGGATTCAATGGTGTTGTATATGAAAGAGTACAGCTTGACATCTGGTCCTGAAGTAGAACAGTTTCTGCATTGCTCATTGTAGTACCTCAGCAACAGCCTATAAATGTCCCCTTCAAAAACCAAAAGAAATCATTAAACACCATGTAAGAACATGCCATATGAGCAATGTATGATTGCAAAGGAAGGCTAGAAATGCACATGCACACAGATAGTGGCTAGGAATATCTCTAAATGAGCAGTGACAGAGGAGGCAGATGACTGTGTCATGGGAATGTCTGCAGGTTGTTCAGAACATAGGATGGGCTCCCTCAACTTCCTGCACTAGCTATGCTAACATTAGGCTGGCATACACATTACTTACAAATGTATTGTGCTTTGTGCTTCTGGCCCAAAAATTAAAAGACACATAACACTGTGGACAACTGTAGGACAACGGATACACTGCTTTTCTTGTATTGCAACTGGATAACATGTCAGACCACATCTTGCAGGATCAAGACAGAACCACTAGAAGACAAATTTATATCAAGAATGCCTAAGCAGCTTTTCCCTTTTCAAAGGACTGAGTTATATCAAAAGCTTTTGCAAAACTTCTACCTACCACATGTACCTGTATTTTTCAAATTCTACAGCATAACTCCTAAGTGAATCAGAAAAGCACCTAGAAGTCTTCTAACTGATTAGCACTGTGCAGTAGATCCCAAATCAGGAGAGTTCCCCATTCTGAAAACAGGTACAAATAAAACAAGACCCATTTGCTTGTGTTCAAGACTTAGTGGCAAGAATTTGTACTGGAAATTTTCTGCTTACAGAAATGGTTATGTCTCTTTTGTGCACACAAAGATTTGTTTTTGCTCACCAATAGTTTGGCCCTTCTCACAGAGAAAAGTATGCATGCTGTAAATGTCCCGCATCAGCTCCACATCTCCAAAGGTAAAATAAACAATATCACGTCCAGCCTCAGCAGCTGCCAATATTTGAATTAAGGCTGAAACAACGAAAAAAGATTACACATGAAAACAGGATAAAGCTGAAGGAAAAAACACAGCTTAAGTTTACAGCAAGCAAGCACAGCATCCATTTCCACGTGGATGCTGCAAAGCAGTACAAACAATGGGTAGATAAATATTACTTCAATTTTTTAAACAAAGTAAAGAATGCTAAGCACTGCAGGTCAAGAGTGTTTAAGCAGTCTGCTAGAGCTGTTAGTGATACCCATCCTTGCTTCCAGATAAACAATGTGCTCTAAAACTGAGAGGGGTTTATTTTGGTCCATGTCTGTCCCCAAGCAGCATGCAGCCATTAATTAGCCAATAAGTGCCTGTGGCAGCATAATGTAACAGAGCAGCACCTTCCATCCTGGTTTCAGCTGCCCATACAGCCACAGACAGTGGGGTAAAATGCACCCATCAGCACTTGGCAATTTCCATTCTGTGCCACCTGTAAGAAGGAATTGAGCCAATCCCTTCACTAGGTAAGCTATGCAAAGTGAGAGCTGACCAGCTTTTAGCTCCAAGAGAAGAACTATGGTTCTGCAGCCTCTTTCTGCATAATTTAAAGTGTCCATCATACCTACAACACAAGTATGCAGCATGGAATGTGGTGGCTTATTCTGACCTGTGAGGGGTGATGTCAGCAATGCAATTCATGTTATTTAAGTTCCAGCTTTCTGTCAAACTCATTGGTCCAAGCTGCATCCCAAGTTCTGCCAACAGCTAACATTACAATATAGACAGGCTTTGTTCCTCTATGTGCAAAAGAAAGAAAAATGTTTCCTATCTTGGAAACAGTTTTTTGAAGATTTGCCTTGAGAAATCATCTGGGCTATTGATCACTAGTGCTGCTGAGCCAAGCTAATGACCCACTGCAATTGGAGAAAGTAGCTCTGGTCCATTTCTCAACCAGCTCTTGACTTTTCTGCAGCTCTCTGGTGCTCATCAGACATCATTGTGCCAATTCCATTCACCAGACTGGCAGAAAAGTTATAGATGAAGAATAAAACCTAATTGTTTTCTGCTAGAACAGCAGTTGTATTGGTAGAGCGAAGGGTTTGCTAAGAGCCAGAGCTGAGGCAGGGGAGGGCACCAGACCACAGAGCCAAGAACAACGAAGGGGGAGAAGAAACAATGAGGGGGAGAAGAAAACCAGGACCCTTTTAGGCAGCACCAAACTTAGAAGAGCGCAGCTTTTTCACCAGCCAGCACTGCCAGGCTGGAGTGCCACAGAGGTGTGCCACCAATCACAGGTTCATTTCAGGGAACTACAACAGCCCGAACACCGGACCCCAGCAACTATTTCATCTGCTGCAGCCTGTCTTACTTCAGAGTCTGTGAGTGCAGCTCTGATATTAATTCTTCCTTTTTCTACCCAGTAAGTAGAGTTAATTAAATTGTGATTAATACTGTCTTTGTAAAGATTAATTTTAAAGAAAACAGTGTACATAGTGCATTACCACCTGCTAGTGGAAGCTAAATAGAAAGCTGTTCAGAGCTCAGCTCAAGAATCTTTCACATTTTTAAACAGAAACCTATTAAAATACTGCATTCCTTAATAAAAAAAACCAAAAAACAACAAAACAAAACACTCCAAAACCAAAATCTCCTCTTATAAACCCAGAGCCAAAATTATAATTTATATAATTCACATGTGAAATTAATCTCAATCTGGGAATGATATTTTAATTAAACTACTGAACCAGCTGTGGATTTAGTAAAGCTTCAGTAGTTCAGCTTTTAAAGAGTCTAATTAACTAGCGTGCATAGGGGAACAGAACCTAATGAATCTTATTATTCATTCCAAACAAACAATGCAGTTTCACTTTACAAGGTATTAAAAATATCCTATGATTTATTTTGAATTGCTATATATCTTATGGAACAAGGATCAACATTTCTCTCACGAATCAGACTTCACATTCTTGTGGACATTAATGATGCAAAATACCATGGGAAATTTCCATGCTACTGAAACAGAAAGAAGCATCACAGGAAGAGCAACAGAGCTTGTGGTACCAGGGTTTGTGGGGATCTAAGCTCTCTTGCCCCTTGCATCCAGCTGATGTGATCCCACTTAACTTCTGGACTTGCACTTGCACTTCTGGCTGCACTGACATCCCTTCTTCTACTTTAAAATAACATCCATGGGATATTACAGGTCAGATCCAAGATCTTATGCAAACTGAAGTGTTTATTAAACCTTCCTAACATAAATCAAGTATGCTGAGATCCTACAATAAATACTAGTCCTGATATTGATAAGATATGCATTTGGCAGCCTATTTTATCTAATGGAAATCAAAAAACAACTGCCAGGAGCTCAATAAGCATTGAGAAAAAAATAGCTGCTTTATGAATTAAGCACATTAAGAAAGAAATTAAGCTGGAGGCTTGATGACTGTCTCACTGTAGCTACCTAAAGCTGCTCTGAAAAGCAAATTTTAAATACTCTCCAAATGCTTGGAAACAACAAAAAAAGACTAAATTTCTATTTAGGACTAAATGAACCAGAATATGAATTTATATGTCAGGATCCATCGGTTCTTGAATTGATGGAAAAGGTCTTAAATGAATGTAGGCATGTGATATCTGCTGCAATATAAATACTCTAATTAAATATAAAAGAACATGAGAAAGTGAGTGATACAGCAGGCAAGTCAGGAAAGAAAGCAGCATGACTGAGTGACTGGAAACCTCTCTGGCATACAGCAATATATTAAGGAGTAAAACTAAGCATTAACCATTGCCAGCAAATTTGTGAAGCCTTGCAAATTACCAGGTACTTTAAACAGCTTTGCAGAGATATGAATTTCAGGCAGAATTTAAAAAGACTGCTCCAGAAAGGTCAATTGATTTATATGACTGACAACTGCAATGAACACGTTCTTCTGTGAACTAAAGCTGCACGTTTGTATTTTGGAAAGTTTCAGTGCTACAAGTCCTTGCAAACCCAGCATTTCACCATCATGCGCTTGCCCCAAACTTTAAACTGAAAATAGCATAAAAGTCTAAAGCATAAAGAATAGAGGAGAATGTTCTTTTATTGTTTAAGGCCTCATTACTCATGGCCTAAAGATCAGCACTAATGAACCAATTCTATAGAATGCCATTTCTTGGCAAAAATGAATTAATTAGAACAGAAGCAAAAAACATACCTGAACAAAAACATATGGCCCAGGATCAAAATGTAAGTTATTAGGTTAATTTGAACATGAACTAATTGCTAGGATTTACCTTTTAATCGGGAGTCCCCTCCAAAGGCACCACACCCCCAGTTTCCTGTGGCTATTGCAGACAGATGTTGAGGTGGAACATGGGGTCGAGAGAAGCCACAGTAGGCCTGCATGCACACAAGAGTCAGAGATGGATTTGAGAGGCAACCTGGTGCAATACTTTCAAACAATAAAATAACAAAAATCAGTATTATCTTCTAGCAATGCCAAATTCAAACTACTTCAATACACCATTAGTCTTCCTTTAAATTCAACATTAATAACAAAAAAAATCAAGGCAGGAAGATTTTTGCCTTATTTGGACCCAAGTTAAAAATTAAGATACAGGTCCTGAGTCCCAGACATTTCACCAGAGCTACAGGAAACTTTTCAGGATAGCCTGAACAGAAAATTAACTCAAGGCTTAAAATTTTCTTTAAATAGCAATCAGTCCTCATAAAAAAACATGAGACAAACCAACACGACTTATAAATGCTGCAGTGATCTACCATAATTTATTTCAAAAATCCAAACCAAATCAATACACTGAAAATTGTAGGCAGATCATAAATTCACTTATGTAGGTAATTAGAATTTTGTACTAAGAGATCAGTGGAGTTTACAAACTGTACTTAACTGTCTTTTTTAGGGCTAATGTCATTACCAACCATGAAAAAACAAGCTGATGAATGTTACTTTAGTCAAGATGCTAAGGTTTCACAACTAATTTAAATTAGTCCTTCAGCACTGTACATCATTTCAAGAGGGTGTATTTCCTCTCCATCTGAGAATTAGGGTGGTGTGTTCCTATGTTTGGATTTATTTAAAATACATCCTATAATATTCTATATCCTCCTGTAGTGCAGAAAGCAGGAGGATTTAACAACAGTAGCATTGAGCTCTTATATTTAACACCCAAGCTAAAGCAGAGGCCCACTGCATCTGTAAATCCAGAATCACACCAGGGAGACTCATCAGCATGTTTTGATCCCAAAAATTGGCAGCCAGCAGATTAACTGAAGTATAACTGAATTATACTAATTACAGTAGCAGTATAACTGAATTAGCATTCTTGTACTCCACTGCCCAGTAAAAACAGCACTGCCACTGCTAGAACAGGCCCACATCTCTCACTACCTGTGCCTTATACTGGCCATGCAAGGCCCTAATTCTGGCCCATTAACCTTCTTATTAACTGAGGAGAATCTGCTTTTTGAACTGGAGACTGATTCCAGACACAGCATGTCAGCAGATAAAATTTGTTCATGGGATAACAGCAAAGGCCTTGAAAAGCTAAGGTCTCTTAACCATAAACAGCTCAGTGATTACTAATTAGGCAATTACTAATCCCTTTAAAAGTACAACCTTAAAAACTGGGAAAAGACTGCTTTAGCTTCAACAAAAGAGCAGCAGCAAAACAAGAAGAAAAACAAGTGACAGGAAAAGCTTGGCTATGCAGATGATAAAGCACCTGCCACTGCTTGGGAAAGTAACCCAATGCTCCCAAACATTATGCAGCATGTAATCCAGGGCAGAGACCAAGGACTGGGAAACATCTCAAATATCTTATTTAAAGACAAGATCCCAAATTAGGGATGGCAGAGAAGAGAAAAAATTACGTCCACCACAGTTGCTGCTTCTCCTGTCAAAGAGGTCTTCAGCCTGGCAACCTTGATGTGTGAGATTACCAAGGACTACAGCCACTACAAAGTGCAGATTTGTACACACAGAGCTGACTTAGGGCAGGGTCAAGGACTGACAACTTTGAATATATAATGACAATGATTAATAATGTGCAAGAATTATGTAGGAAGCGTGCTAGTCTCGAAAGTCAGCCCAGAAGTTTTGTTTAAAGGATTAAAACTGGCCTGCATTGTCAGCCTTCCTGAAGACTGTAAGCTCTGACTGGCATGTATACACACATATGTAGTTATAACAGCCCTTACAGCTATTGTGAAAATAAAGAGGATTTATGAACAGCTGGATCTGATCTCAAGAAGACACCAATACAGGAAAAGGTAAACCCTCAGGCAATATATAAATACTCCAAGAGCAAAGAAGAAAAGTGGAAGAAAAGCAAGTGGCACCATATTTATGAAGTGCCCTATGTTAAAATATGAGGCACTACCTTTTCCACCTTGACTGCACAGCTGAGTAGGATTCAACAGCACAAATCATAGGGAAAGAACTTCAGGCTCATCATTTAGCATCATAGAATAGCTTGAGTTGGAAGGGACCTTAAAGGCTACCTCATTTCAACCTGCCTGCCATGGGCTGGGATGCCATTCACTAGCTCAGGTTGTTCAGGGCCCCATCCAACCTGGGTCTGAACACTATCAGGGATGGGGCATCCACAGCTTCCCTTGGCAACCTGTTCCAGTGCCTCACCACCCTCACAGTAAGGAATTTCTTCATAATATCTCATTTTAACCTGTCCTCTGTCAGTTTAAAACCACTGCCCCTTGTACTGTCACTATCTGCCCATATTAAAAGTCCCTCTCACTTCTTTTTATAAGCCCCTTTAGGTACTGGATGGATAAAATAAGGTCTCCCTGAAGCTTTCTCTTCTCCATGATGAGCAATCCCAACTCTCAACACATCATTTGGAAGCAGGACAGGGAAGAGTTAACAAAATGTATATCCAAGTTTCATTTAGATTTTTGAAAGTTATATAAAATATACCTTTGAATAGCACATCAAAGAACAAGAAACATATTTGACATCTTTTGCTTTAACATTTAACAGCAAAACCCTGTCATATGAGACACAACTAAGCAAGAACTTCCTTAGATGAAGACAATAACATAAAAATATTTGAAAAAGCTCTATAAACATTAGACTGCAGGCTGTTGTAAGAAGTTACTGGCCTTGTTGAGCTCTCTTCTAATTTTCTCTGGACCAAACTGATCAAGGAAACGTCTGAAGTGAAATGCATCTATAGCAACAATTTCAGTGTAGCGTCGTTGCCATTCATCCCTAAAATTGGAGGGGGGAGAAAAGTAAATGACATTAGTTGTTTAATATCAGCCATATAACCTCAATTCAAAATAAGCAATTCCCTTCAGAGTTCCTCTGTTAGAAGTAGCTGAAAAGGTGAACTCATAACAGACAATGGAATACTTTTGCTTTGTGGGTTGGGAATGAAAGCAGAATCAGAAATGAGACAGGCCTCCCCATAAATTTAGAAATACTCTGGCTAGACTTTGGGCATGAACGTGAAACAAATCTAATTACATAGCACTATTTATCAACTATGTAAGAACACTGCAAGGTCAGTGTTTCTCTGTCTTCCTCCAACATTAAATGAGAGTACACTGTGTATGTTTCTATACTAAATGAGTAATTTTGTGTATACACTCTAATGACATTGCTGGCAAAATAAATTCAAGAGCTCAGAGCTTTCTACTCAGATTCATGGTATTGATTCTTATTTTGCCACACATCAGCTGCACTATGGCATCTGAGGTATCACTGTCAAACTTCTTGTGACATTGCAAACCATAGTTCAGTCAGTATCTTAACAAAAATGTGCATTAATACATATATCTCTAAACTGTAAAAGATGTTGGTCTAAGAACTGACATAAGGGCAGGTACCACTTATTAGCATTAGTATGGCATTACCAATACGACATAACTTTTGACCTTGTTGGCTCTACTGAAGAGAGCAACATCAAGCAAATATCCTATTAAGGCAAATGCTAGGAAATACTTAAAAGTTTTCAAATTTCTAACATGTATTTCTTCCTTCACTTAAAATACTTAAGTGGAACTTTACCTAGGGGTCTTATCTTCATGGCTCCTTGCCCAGCGGTAAGTCTCTGCATAGCCTGTGTACTCACTGTACTGCTCAGTGCCTGAAACAAATGATTTTCCAGATTACATATAAAATATGTACATCTTTTTTTCACTTGGCAAATCTTTGGTAGGAATCATTGCTTCTCCAAATGAACATGCAGCTCTCAGAAGCTATGGGAAACAGAGAATTTGTATTTGCACCATGAATACAAGCTCCCTTCCCACAGGTGATAAGCAGCACCCACCACAGAACATTTTGAGTGCAGATCTACATATGCTGCCCAGTATGTAATGAGAAGTGGTCAGCACCAACAAACTACCTCCATAAAATAACAAAGACACAAAAAACCACAGTCTGCAACATACTTGGCTGCTCTTGAAAAAGTCCAACAGGGTGTCTTGGCAAGTATTAAAGTTGTCAGAAAGCAGCTCTTTAAGGCCACCAGCAATTTTAGCTACTATGCTCTGCTATACCAACTCCCTTTCAAGGGTTTATCCCAAGAAAAAGAAAGAGTGTATCTTAACTGAGAACAAGGAACATAACCTTTCTAGAAGGCTGCCTTTTACCTCATTTTATAGAGCTTCAGGACCTTGCTTCAAAACCTGGGCATTGCACAAATGCTTCAGAGAAATACCCCTGAAGTAATGCCACAAAATCACACCTTTTCCCCATTTGGAGCTCACAACAGCTGAGTTCCAGAAGTAATCACAGAATAGTTTGGGTTGGAAGGGACCCACAAGGAGCAAGAGTCCAACTCTTCAGTGAACTCATGACCTTGGCGTTACTGGCACCATGCTCTGACCACCTGAGCTGACTTGTTTGGAGGTTCATGAAGGTATAGTTTGGCACAATTATAAACAGTAAGAAGAGAACCAGCCACCAGCTATGCCTATAGATAGAACAGGGAAAAATAGGTTTTAAAGAAATGCAAGCTGATAGCACAAAGCACCTGATTACTAAGACAAGAATACTACCTAACTATTGCACAGATCAGCAATACCCTGAGAATAGAAATGTTCAGGTGTAATCCAAGTTTTCTAATCCCTAAATAAAAACGCAACTGAAGCTCAACAATCAAAAACATAGAACTATTAACTTTAAACCTCTCTGACAAGGAAATTTGAATGTTTATCTCCAGTAGTCTCAAGCACAGGAAACAAGCTGTTAAAAACTGTATACAGTGATGCATATATGTCAAGATATCTTCCCCATTTACCCAACTGATTTTAACTGACAAGACTTATCAATGCTCATTCAACTCATCTGCCCTGTTACCCACTCATTATTTATTCAGTCTAGAAGATTAATCATTCTGAAGGCACACAAATCTCACTCAAGGCTGTTTTGAAAAGTTGCTAGGCAAAATGAGTGGCACGGTAAGAGATTCCTCACTGAGTTCACTTCCTGATAAAAAAATCATCTGAAAAATGTGGATAACCAAATATGCCTATATATTCACATACATCCATGCCCTTGGACAAAGGATAACCACAAGCAGCTTCCATATTCAGAAATCAGTCTTCTAACTGAATTGCAGGCTATCAGCCTTCACTTAGACTTTTCCTGACATGAGTAAAATTCAGCTCTCTTGTTACGCATGGTAGAAGTGTCTCAGCACAGAGCAAGAAAAGGGAAATATGTGACTCTTTTGAGAGCTCTCTTTAGAGGACAACCTAGCAAAACTTCCAGCTTCAGAAAGGAAGCATTCCTTTGGTGTCTAAGATGGGGAAAGAAAACTCTAAGTCACTGAGATATTGTTGCAGGATAGATTAAATGATAAAGTATGAGGCAGGCTTTTTCAAGGTTCATTGTTTTCATTAATTTTTATGGAAGTGTAGTGTCTGACGACAAAAGCACCAGGAAACAAACAAACAAGGAAATACACACATATACACACAGGTATCTATAAAAAAAAAATCAATACTGGAGAAACTCAAGGAAATCACACCGACTCTAAACTCACGTCCCAGAAACCTGAAGTTAATGAAAATCAATGAGTTTTCATAAGTGAAGCTCTGGAAATTCATCAGACAAAAATGATTATTCTGTGAACTACTGGGACACAAACTTCTGTTGCTGGGTGAACAGAAGGAGTATGGGATAAGCTAGATAAGTTAATGTTTACGGTGAATCTTTTTTCTTCCCATTAAAAACAATAAAGAAGTAAAAAAAAAGGCAAGCCACAAATAAAGTTCCACCAGAACTTTAAAAACAAGTTACAAAACCTAGAAAAGCCTACCTGAAGTCAAAAGAATATATACAAGTACCACTCAAAAATCCAACCTTTGTGAGACTTGTAAAAGTTACAGCATCAGACAAAAAGTGAAATTGCCAAGTGTTGGTGTTTATGGGACCTTACCAGTTTAAAGAGATTTACAATTATTACTAAAAATAAATACACCTTTCTCAGACTCCATATTCCAGCTTTACATTTGCATATGATCTGTACAGCATTATAAAAGGGATGGGATAGGGAAAATCCCACCATAGTGCTCCTCTAGTATTTCTAATGAGCTAGAAATTATACCCCTGAAGAGGCAGGACCACTAGCACTAAATAAAAAGCAGATGTGAAAATTACAAGAGTTTACTTTTGTAGTCACCAACATAAAGGCACATTTAGTTCCATAAGTGAGAGGAAGGTCCTTCTTTGCCTTTCAATCAGTTCTTCCAATCCTTATCTTGCACCACCATTTTGTCTTTGGCTCTCCCAACACTGGCACAATCAGCCTGCTAAATCCAGCTGAAAACTAATTTTCCTCTCTGAGTAAATTTTCAGCCAAATCAATTATCTCATCTCATCCCATCTCATCTCATTTGCTGCCTGGCTAATGGGGTCAGAAGTCTCCAAAACTGCCCTGCTAAGATGTTGTCCTGACCGGCCATTGATAGATCTGTAGATTTAAAGCAAACAAGGAACACAGCTTCATCTGCTCTTAACACTGTCTGAGGATGTGTGAGCTCAAACAGGGGGGAAAAAAGAAAGAAAGAAAAAAATTTCAATGAAAACCACTCACACTTATTCACAGCTCTACCAGAAATGCAGCTCTGGTGCTGCTGCAGACATTTTTGTAGGCAGATGTCTGTGCTGAAGAACTCGACCATTTGCATGACCAGTTTCATAGTCATTACAGCAGTGATCTTAACCAGATACTGAGAAATCACAACAAATTTAATTTATCTCCCAATTTCTTGGGCTCCTCTGCAAATTTAAGCTACACAGTTATACCCATTAGGCCGCCGAGTCAAGATGCACCACAAAGAATGTAATTTATCATGAGGACCATGACACAGAGGAGACTTGGCTAAGAACCAAGGTGGAAAAGCTCCAGGGATTAAATAAAAATGATGGAATGGATATTTCCATTAGAGAAGAACTCCATATCCCAAATACTAATTGCAAAACACTGAAAGATAAAATATCAAGAAAGATAAAATGTTGCTGCAGTGAAAAACCTTCTCACCTTTACTTGTCTGTGCCAAATCACCATTTTTCTTTGCAGGGGAATGGAAAGTCTTTCAAAACACTAATTTAGTGTTTCTCCCTAATCAGTTATTACCCAGACTGATAGCTGTGCTCTGCTTTTACCATTCTCAAAAAAGTCTCTCCCAGAGGGCAGTACTTAAAATATGTTAATATAGTACTATCATATCCAAAATACAGAACAGAAGTCTCTGATGACCAAGAACTTTTCTTTCTGACTCATTTTTTTAAAATGTAATCACAAAAGCCAATTTATCAAAAACTTTTCACAGAAAAGGCATTAATTCTGGCAGAGTGGAAAAACAAAATAAAACACTGTCTTAAAAAGATTACCAAGCATAAGACTGAAAACAAAAGATGCTCTGCCCAGTAAAATCAATAACTCAGGACAGAGTAAGACCTGCAAGATTTAAGCTCAAATTTCTACTATGTATGCATGTGAGAGAAAGAAGTGCTATTGATGGATTTTTCCAAGAAATGTGTTCTAATATCTACAGAAACTCCTAACTTTTGAGACAGCTCAGGTAACTAAACCCAACATTTTTTGCTATAGCTGACTGAAAAATATAAACATAGTCTATCATAATATTTACTCGGATCTCTCTGATCATGTATTTTTGCTTTATTGTTGTTCTTTAGTGTAAATAAAATAGGATTATAGCATCAGTTTATTTCTCCAGTCATGAAAAATGCTCATTCTTGTATAGAACTGAGACATGCAGCATGACCTGGGCTGCTCCAGGTTCTTAACAGTGACATTTGGTTTTTGATGCTAACTGTTTTAATCCAATGGATAGTAAAACAATCCAAGCTCTATGACAGAGAGCTCTGTTTTGGGAAGCAAAAGAAAAAACCCTTTCAGCTAAGCTCTGGACACACAGGATGACTCCATACACAACCCCTCAGCAACATACTGGAGACGTTTTTGATGTCATTAGGAACCCATAACTAACCTACAAGTAACATAAACACATATGTAGAACTTACAAGATCAAAATCCTTCAGAGACAGTACCTAGCTTTCTATCCTTTTCTAATGGATGCAGATTTTCTACTCTTCCACTTCCTCCTCTTCTAGGCAATTAGAAGGTAGCTCCTCCTCTTAAGTGAGTTCAACCCCACTGATCTCATCAGATGTTACAAATTCAGGAGAGGAACAAAACCCCCACATCCTTTAAGGTAAGAGAAGCAATATCAGCTAATAGCTGGAATTGTGGCTGTTACCTATATTGCCCATCAGCATTCTTTAGCTAAAGACACCAAGTCCTCAAACAGATTTACAGAGGATAAAATAGTTCCTCTGCTTGCTGTCACTTCTTTCTTCTCCTTTCACAAAGCACCTGTGGAACAGTGTCCCTTGTGCTGATTAGGTGGGATGAAGTAATACTCTTTGTCTAATGAGTACAAACTTTCTTTTTCCTTTTGTTTTTTTTTTTTAATCCTTACATCATTCAAACACACTAAACTTCACTTGAAATGTATCTTGTACATACAAAACTAGAATCTGATGTGAAACATTTTCTGCAAAGACTAACCTGTGATGATAAGACATTCATTGTGATCCAAGACTTCAGTGATGAGCCTTGATACAATCAGTTCTGGGTTGATCAAAAACCGAATTTCTTCTTGTACTAGTCCTGCCCCGGTCACGCCACCTCCAACAAAACGGTTTGCAAAATCAACCTACCAAAAATACATTCAGGAGGATTATGATAGGATAAGCACAAAAAAAAAATCCTTTCATCACCAAAGTAAATAAAATTCTGTACAAATTTCAATTACTGTGTTGAAATCTGCTGCCATCACTTAAAACTACAAGCAGAGAGACTGATTAACATGATCATGCCTCTCTCTTTTTTGCCATTCAGCTCCTCGGAAAACTTACAACAAATGAGACATTACACAGCAAAAAAAATTTTGTATCTCAAACACCCCAAATCCAAGTTATGTGGGTTTCCCTTGAAGTGACACGTATTTCAGAATAAGACATATTTCAGTAAATGTGAAAGCAGAAAACAGCATTCTTTTTAGGGACATTGAAAAATCATTAGTTTGCCCTTTAGAAAGCATTCTGCCCCAACTGTCTACACTGAAGTGCAGATTAGCACTGCCTCTGTAACAGTTCTATACCCAAAAAACCCTCTAACAAATTCTTCTTGAAATGCACTAACACTCCCTTACAAATTGTCCTTGAAATGCATTTGAACAAGGCAAATCATTTTGATTCTAAAGGTTTCTGCTTGAAATAGAGAAGCTCTGGACTGTTTTTTGCTGCAATAGTACATGTTTTGTAAATTACATTTTCATACAGACAACAGTTTTAAAAGGAGTTTGTTTATTCAATAAAGTAATTACTATTCACTCAAATTAACTGCCCATATAAATTTTTAATTTTAAAGTTACTTCATCTTTAAAAAACTATTAGCTTTTTACTAGTTTTTACTTAGGCAGCTGATGAGAGCACAGGTACAGAATGGGGACAGAAGTTGCTGGGGTGACATGAACACCTGGGTAGATTACAGAGCCCAGAGCACACCAAAAGCCAGCCACTACAGCAGCATGTGCTCCTTTAGTCCACCCTGGAAACACATTTCAGTTGTTTAAGATTTGCTAAACTTGACTATGATCAAAAAAGCTATATGAAAACCACTCTGATATGCAGCGTGCCAGGGCCCCAGAGCAGTGTAACTGTGCTGAGCAGCCTCCCCTGGGGCCCCAACCTCATCCCACACAAACACCTGCCCTCTGGGACCTCACCTGAGACACATCAGCTGAGGGCCAGGCCCAGCCCTGTGCTCTGCTGATACCCTCGTGCTCACCAGAGATCTCCCACTGCCCCTGGTGCCCTGACTCCCCTCGCCTCTGTCTGCCAGTCAGCAGGAGCTGTGATTGTCACCATCCCTGCCCACTGAAGCTGGGGTCCCTGTGGACTCCTGCACTGTCCTGCCTCGGTCATCCTGCTCCCTGCTGGAGTGACTGCTCTTCATCTGAGCAGAAATATTTTGTTTGATAAGACTTGAAATAGTCAAGAGGAAAAATATCACGCCCTAGGCAATACTCCCTTATACAGAGTGCAACACTAGAAAAATGGTCATTATTGAGCAATTGCTGAGTTCTTCATAATTTCAACACACATTTGAGTGCTCAAGTTTCATAAAGTGACGAGACAGAGACATTATAAAGTCTGAACAAAAGCATTGCAGAAAAAAATTCTCCTTGTCTCCTTCCTCCTCTTCCAATGCAGTACTTGTCCCTGGCTACAAAAGTTCCAATTTTTACCTTTTTTTTTTTTTTNAGGCAGAAAGCAAACAACTAATTTGAAAACTCAAACATGCTCCTTCCTAGAGATATGGACAGGACATCCTCCTTATGAATTTCTTTTGCTGACTGCCTTCCAGACTGAAACAGTGGTGCTGGCAGCAGCAAGAAAGTCTCCTGGAACACTGACCTGGTCACTGTCTGGGGCACAAGAATAATATTTTTAAAACAAACTGAAACCCTTGACAAGTCATCAAGATCACAGCCTGAATCTTTTGTCTTGTCAATCTTTGATCCTGGCTTGAACCAGAAGACCTGAAGCTGTCCAGGACTTGTGATTTTCTGTCAGCCCTTTCTGTAACAGGTACATGTGCTACCTGGATGACCTGGGGAACACTGACAGTACTAAGACTGCCCATGGAATTAATTTTGATGGTTTTTTTTAATGCTGCATAACATCTTGTCATTAGTCAATTAAAGATAAACAAATAATTTTGCTAAGCTGGCAGACCCTGAAAGTATGACAAAAACATGAAAGCCACATCAATTATTACATGCACTTACCTGTAGCATACCTTGTCCATTGCTTTCAATGGTGCCTTCATAGGTGACATGCAATCTAGATAGTTTTTTCTGAGATCTACCATTGAGGAAAAATATTGTACAGAAAGGATCATTTCAGAACCTCCACAAAAAACCATTCATTTTAAAACAAAATTCAGTGAAACTCAAGCTGCTTACATACCTTAAACATAAGGCAGTTAAATAAAAAATCAAAAACCATGATGGACTAAAGAAAACACATTTGCCTGCAGAAGTAATGTGGAAAAGTTCAACATAGTCATTTGTTCAGTTTCTCCACCTTTTACCATGAAACCCCAAATCTGAAGTTCAAAGTTTTTCTTATTCCCCAGCAATGAAACTGCAATACTTGTGCTCATGCTGATCATCACCCATACTTCATTTTATTTCTTGTCATTTCTTAAATGAAGCCATCCCTCTTCCCCCCCCCACCTCAAGTAACAGCACCAAAGATATGCTACTGTTTTAAAACTTTAACTAAGACTTGTTTTCTTTACAGACAAGCATATAGGAAAACTCAGGACACAAACGACTTGTGGCAATTCACCCACTGCCCTCTGTATTTCTTTCTGCAAGAGTTCATAGCAAAGATAGTTTTCTGTAGTACTTCAAGACCTGAATCAATTCCAAATGAATGACATTCAGTTATCATAGACTTAAGAAATTTCTTACATTACCAGGATGTTTGACTTACCTCTCCCAGTCTGGGAACTCCTGGAGACACTGCCTTGTAAACGTCACCAATCCCGTAGGTTCTACAGGCAAACCAACCCCAAAGGAAAATGTATTTAGTGTGGGAGTTTAGCCCTTAGATTATCCTAACTGGCAAGCTTTGAAAACTACAAACATCATTCTTGGTAGATACCAGGAGCTTAACTTTCCTCAAGAGTGACTCTGATTTTTCCCCTGACAGCCCATGCCCTAATCGAAAACAAGTAACACGAAGATCAAAATAGAACTTCTCTTCCCACTTTGCAGTTTGAGTATTTTAGTTTTCCCAGATCTAGGAAAAACTACCTCTTAAGTGATTTTCACTTTAAGAACACTAAACACTACTAGAAAGACCCAGTAGTTGAAGCAAAATGTGCTGCTTTAGAGAAAAAGAGATTGTGAACCTTTAAATCAACAACTGTTCAGTGTCAACAGACAATCCAATAAGTATTCAACCTATGGAGGGAGGAAGCAGCAGCACATATTTCCAAGAAAGTCCAACTATGTCAATAATCAAGCAGTGTCTGCAGATTCCAAATCAAGCAGTTTTTAACCCTGCCAGGATGCAAGTGAAATTCACTGTATTCCAGCTGAGAAAAGACTCCTGCCCTCGAGGGAAAAAGAGGAGCTGTTGCTCGTTGCAGGAAGGATGCAGTATTATCTTTTCTCCTTATTTCACTCAAGAAAGTTCAGTTTTGCAAAAGAAAGAAAGAAAATATCAACCTTTTATTAGGTGATATCATCTTAATAAAAACTTCAATTAAGACTTATTTGTCTGCTACAGTAAGCCTGCTGTGATTTGTGAAAACATTGAGAACGCTATGTAAAGCACAAATGTATCCTTCTAAAAAAGCCTAAGTGGTCCTACACTTTGCTTCAATATTTAGGTTAAAAAAAGAGTTACTTTATCTGAAAAAAAGTGCATAGTTTTCAAGCATAGTAATCAAGTGCTCTGTCACAAGGGAATTCTGGTATCAGTTGTGGTATTTTGTAAATCAAGCATTCACATTTTGAGCACAAGTCTTCAGTTTCCACTGTGTTCTTTAACAGAGAACTCAATTATTATTTACAATAAAAAGAGTTACAAAATTATTACAGTAATTTATAGAGCTAAGTTACTTCAGCCTTACTAATTCCTGGGACAAAAAAAAAAAGAATAAGAAATGGAGTATTTTAAAGGTACAGTAGGAATTTTCAGTTCAAGAGAAGACCATTCAACAATCTCATTAAATATTATTTAAAGTTATAATGTTAGGAAATCAATATGGTAGTTTCATAAAGCATGTTCCCATCAGATTTCACGTGCTGTGGGGCTCAGGGACAGCTGTCTAAATTTAGGATTTGGTTTGCTGAAAACATTATTATTCAAGCATTAAAAAAGCTGGTACACCGTATCTCTTCTCAGTCCCACACATAGATCACAAGTTACTTCCTACCTCAGAGATTTAGTTCTATTGATGTTGCTTAAAGTCTGACAAATGAAATAGTATACAGCTGCATTTATTTTGTGGTGAATTAAAATGATGAAGATGGCCTGAACCAAGTAAGGGGCTTTTATACTTAACAGTTTAAATCTGTCTTTCTTTAAAAATGAACCCTTCTGAGAAAGTATGAAGTTAATAGTAATATGCTGACATGCAAAGAAAAAGTTCTTTAAAGAAGATTATCATAAGGTATTGCTGCAGATTTGATGTATGCTACTACAGTAAAATCTCTTTCTCCCCAAAAATACAATATATAGGCAATGGTAGTTATCACAAAAATAAACCTGCTTTTGAAAGCTTATGCAAATGTTAAAACCTGTGGTAATAACAGAAGATCTGACTATGCACTAAATTCTCCAAGAGTAGGAGATATGTCTTGCTATCATTTGTTTTATTTGAACTGGGCAAACTTAAAAACAGCTTTGCTTTGGAACCACAGAAGGGAAAAACCTGAAATGCCAACACAAGTAAGGGAAAATCCCTCAGAACTACAGACATTATAGTCAAAAGACTAAATATGCATTTCTGCAGGAAAAGTGAAGTATGACTCAAAATCTTTAAGCCTGTTATTTTAATGGCTGCAGTGGTGCCAAGTTCCCTCTACACCCTCACTTTGATGTGGTGAGGCAAGTGGTTGCATATATTGCTAGCATTATATATATACATATATATATATCTACACATCTACACAATGATATACACACACATTTTTATATATATATATATATATATATAGGGAGGTAAAAATATATTTCTGTATTTTACACACACCCCATATATACAAACATATATATTTATAGCTCAGAAAAAATAGATATATTTTTATCAGAAAAAATAAAACAGAATGAGCTCTGGACAAATTAATTCACTTGCATGCATCATACATATGGTAGGAAGTGCCATTAGTATGAATATCACTGTATTTTGCAAGCTGTCTTTTGTTAAATACTTCTATCAGGGCTGTACAGCCATTTCTAAATTTAATGGGATTAAATTTTTCATCTATCTGCTTTGCAGCTCAAAAAAAGAATAAAGGATATACTTTTTTCTGTGACTCTTCTAAAATAGCAGAAAAGGGTCTTAAGTTTCTCAGGCTTTCTTGGTGATCTCCCTTCAAACAACCTGCAAAACAGGAAATAAAAGCAAACAATTAGATTTCAGGGATATAGTGCAGAGCAATTAGTGCTAGTTACTAACTGCAAGTCGATTTTTTAAATTATTATGCACACATTTCATTAACCTTGCATTTAAGTACTGTACTGTAGAAAGAACACTCTAGACAGCCCCTCTGTAATTCAAGATTTTAGGACTAATGAGTTTAGTGACTTACTATAT
Organism: Phainopepla nitens; assembly: GCA_013400175.1. NCBI lineage: Eukaryota > Metazoa > Chordata > Aves > Passeriformes > Bombycillidae > Phainopepla > Phainopepla nitens. Next base: position 2,146,605 of record VXBQ01007751.1, read on the forward strand.
TTCTGATGAAGATACCAAGTGAAGGCTTCTCTCACTTGCACCAGTTTTCCAATACCAAGAATATAATTTCAGCATGAACATTTTGGAAAGCTACCAGTTTTATTTGCAACAAATTGAAACATTTAACAGGCCATTAAGTGACCAAGGGGTGAAAACATATATGTTGAGTACTCCAAGATCCAAATGTCACCTTCTTTTCTGATCAGTGAGTTGCTCAGAAGAATTAATGCAACCTTGCTGCTTTCAAGAGCTGCACTGCACCAGCAGCATTTCTAAAGAAAAGAACCTTCCCCCAACAGAAATGGCTCCATCCACTGGGCTGTTAAAGCCATTCTAACAGTCATTTGTAAAAAACCTAAGCATTAAAAGGAAGGATCCTATTTTTAGCCTTTAAGTGCATGTATTCTTTTAAGGTTAGCTGAAATACTTTTACTGCATCATCTATCTTCCAGCAATTTGAACACGCATTACTTAATTTCACTTCCAGCAGAGTGACAAGGCATTGTTATTGGCAACACGTAATGGAATTTATCTGGAAGGAAGGACAGCAGTGACTTCAGAAATAATACCCTTTGAATAGGAAGTTTACTAAAAGATGTCTGATCCACTCAAGGCCCTGAGGACACAAGATCTCCCCCAGTAAACAGTCTAAGTAAAGCAATGACACAACATTATGCATTTATTTCTGTGCAGTGGAACGACGATCTGCCTTTAAAACAAGAATGCTAAAAGGTAAATTGAACTAGATTCAGCAAGGAAGCAAACTAGTTTTTCAGCATCTAACAATCCTTATGATGAAAAGCTCAATTGCATCTGAAATCTATATCATGTCACAGAGGTTAATTTTATTAGCATGTTATTCTTTGAACAGTGAATCAGGACTTTAGGAAGGTAAACTCCAGACTTTCACAGTCTATTCTAAAATGGGCCTATATGCAAGTTATATCAAGGCCTTGAGCTTGCACAGGTCACAAGGAGTTTATAAAAGGAGCTAATGTGTGCATGTGTGTGCAGGTATTGCCTAAATTACCCCCATCCTCTTATCTGGAAGTCTCATTTCGTATGAAGCCTTTAAACTGGTTAATTTATCTGTCAGCCTGATCATGCCTTTATTAAATTTTGCCTCTTCACATCAAAGTGACGTCTTGTTTACGTTGCAAACTCTCAGAAGGGAGTTCTTCACGTCACAAAGGCAATATGTGATTCAATATAAACAGCAGGCTGGGCAGGAAAGGTGCAGAACTATGTCTTCTGAAGTAAGTCAGATCAAGCTAAAACCATTTATATTTGTGAACGCAACAGGAAAAGCAAGTGATATTTACATGATTCAAAAATGGCCTGGTCCTACCCCATTAACTTAAATGAGGACATCACATGCCAAAGTTACAAACCTTTTAACCTTGAATCTTATTTCTGAAATAATCAATTAGGCAAAATTACAACAATTTTATTTTTGAAGCAAATATTTTAAAGAATAAAGCTACATGAAGGCATCATGAAGGTATTAAATAGCATTATTCTTCAAGTGCTGAGACACAGATCCTACTAAAAATCCACCCAAAAATCTAAATGGAAACCACATAATTTCCTGACAGAACCACCCAGGGCCAAAATCCATTAATTTCAATTAAACAACTCATCCAAATGAAGTGCACTGTAAATCAAATGCAAAGCACTGCAAGTACACTCTCAGGTGAAGTAATTGAAATCTTACTGGCAACTGCATATGTAAGCTTTGTACAGGACATTCCCTGGACTGCCATGCAGTAACTTCAATTTATCAGCTACAGGAGCTGAGAAAGCCTCCAGGACTGATCACCAAATTCATGTCTGGCTCTCTAGTCACGGCAGGGGAGCAGCAATGTTAATCAAACAGAAGACCTCCACAGAGATACATTTAGGTATTCGAGGCCAGAGATTTTAAATCATTAGAAAGTAGATATGTAAATTTAGTGTTTATGACATAATAGATTGTTTAAGTCATTGCGGCTAAACGAAAAATCTTTCCTAGCAAATATTCAGACATTTAATTGTTCCGAAGAGAAATCCAACACATGAGAAATAAAATACTAAAAACAGTAAGAATGAATACTGGGAAGATGTAAAACAACTGTCAGTAAACATACAGTAAAGTTACAATGAAACAGTTCGTATCATTTCAACAATTATTACAAAAACATGCACATATTTTTGCATGAGCATTTTCCTAAAAGTCTTGAGGTGGAAAAAGAAGCATTTAAAAAGTGCAATCAATACTCTGTTTTTTGCAGTCTTGACGGTCAACTCAAAATTGTCATATTTGCAACTAACATTTCCACCTTCTAAAGCTGGAGCCAAAAGCTCCAAAGAACCTACTCCCAACTCCTTCCAGTGCTGAGGCAAGCGGACTTCAAACTTGGAAGGAACTTCAAGGGTGCATTGAAAATAACACAAGAGAAAAATTATTTAAGAAGATTAAGAGCTTCCTAAAAGTGACCTTGGCGTGGATGGAGTTTACTGGGGAGAATTTGAACCAGCTGAAGTAAACAGTTCCCAAATACATTGGTTCTGATTAAGGTAAAATTAAAATACAGTATTTACCTGTAAAATTTAATTCCCAAGGAGTGAAATTGCTCCCCTGGTGTCACTCTAAGAACTGGCTCCAGCAGAAGCCATTACAATCACGTGATTTAATCTCCCAGTTCAATAATTTCATAACGATATTTCCATGCCCAGGCTGGGCTTCCTTTGAATGTTTCTTTTCAAAGAGAATAATCATGTATTTACATTGAATGTGGACCCTACTGTAAGACCCAGAAAGGTGTACACACTGTAACAACATGCAAAAATTTTGATTTTTTTTGATACCACAATATTGTGGATCATACTTCAAAGAATACTTCCGATTCCTAAATTCCATGGGTACTCTTTGCAGAAGCGTGGATACACAATTTTGTACTTGTGATACCTACAATTAACCATGGATACTGTTTCCTCCACTACCCCACAGGCACTAAAAAGTGTCTTTGTCTTTTACTACTGGATTTGAAGATACTTGGGTTGTTTATTATATTTTGGTGTGATCTCACTGAAGATAATAGAACATCTGAACACGTACAAAACACTTTACTAAAACCTGATCTTCCCCTACAAATAAAAGTCAAAGAAGGACTTACACAGAAGTCATATGGAGGGATGAATTTCACCCAGGGAAGGGAGTGAGAAGGGGGAAGGATGGAAAGTTAAGGCAGAACTGAAAATACTGGATAGATGTTACCTTCCACCTCAAAACACAGTTAATCACTGAACAGTTTTAATCTAAGTTACTGGATGACAAAACGCTTGGAAAAGAGAATAAACCAAATATCTTGCTTTTTCTATCTTGCTGCCTTTCAAGCCTATGCTTATCTGATGTATATATACATGTAGGGGTGGAAATAATATGCTTAAGTATGTTACTGTCCAACATGTATTGCCCTCCATACAGCTGAGGGCTATTTTGATTAAGTGGCTGAGCATCCTCAGTTGCTGACCATCCTCAATGGGAACCACTGAAATTTCAGGCTGACAGACAGCACCCTAAAGGAAAAACTAATATATTGTTCAATGGTCCAATAACCTCATAATTTAGGATTGCATTAGTTGCATTGGAGAGCACATAAGAAGCATCTCTTCCATCTTTCTCCTGCAATTCCCAAACTCTTCAAATAAAAAAAAGTGGAGTTCCAGGAACACATGAGAAACATGAAACTCTCTTTTTTCAAAACCAGTATCATATTTCTAATGAAGTATTTTTTGAGCCTTGACTTCCAATGCTAAGCACAGCTTATCAAAACAGTTACAAAAGGATTCTCTCTCAGTATGATTCAACAATTTTTTATTCAATTGTGGTCAAGGCAACCTCAGTAATACCCACATTAAGGGCTGCCTATAGATATTATCTAGACAGTATCAAAGGTCAAGCAAAGTTCTGTGCATTAATGTGCACAGAGAGAGAGAAGCCCACCATGTAAGATTTGGAATGTGTCTATATGTGTGCTTATCACACAGTTCCATGGGACAGACAACAAATTCATTCTCTAAATATATGAAAGCAAACCTGTTTGCTATATAGGAATAACTGGAATTACATTAATTACCCATATCCTTTGCCTTAAGTGTTTTCTGAGAATGTTGTTTTGTTGATTATTTATTGGGTGGGGTTCCCCCCGTGCAGAAATATATATCTGCCTTTTAAAAATGGAGTTTTAAATCTCTAAAGCTTCATTTCAGTGAAAAAGATAGGAGATAGGACCAGTCAAGGACTTTCCATGAAGAATGGAGCTGCAACAAATGTTTCATTGCTATAATTTATGCTTCCCTTCCCAAGGGAAAAAAGCTACACTACATTTTATGAAACAGCAATACCCCAGACCTACCCTGGTCTCCAAAATACCCCAAAGGGTGTGCAAGACAATTCTCTAGGCTAAAGGAAGAATATAATTTGTCCCATTCATTAAATAAAAAATATTTTGAAATAGTGGTTACTTCATCTTTAGCTCATCCTTTCTAAATTTTTTGCATGTTTTATAATGCAATACATTAATAAAGTAGCACATGTATGTAATTCCTAAGTAAATAAATATTAACACATTGGGAGTCCATGCTCAAAAATGTTTTACTGATAGGTATGAGTGATCAAAAAAATTTGCAGACCACTGCCCTAGACAGCTTTAAATATAAACATTTAAACATCAATTAGATAATGCAAGATGAGGAAACCTTAGCAAATTTTAAATGGGACATTCTTATATTCAGTATAAAATATAAACCCTTACTAGAAAGTCCTGCAGTCATTGAAGATATTTTAAGTGAGAATTAGGAGGAAAACTACTCAGTATCTTACAGTTTTATTTTTATGAAATTTGGATTTAATGGAAATCAAAAGCAGAATAATCCAAATGAAAAATTCCTCCCAGAGAGATGAAAGGCAGGCAAATTGACCATCCCTCAGACAAAACAAAAGGAAATGCCACTGTCCACACCTTGCATTTCCTCACAGAAAAACAAAGCATAGCCTCACACAAGTGAGGTACAGCAACCTTGATTCTGCTTTTCTGGTGCCTGGTGTCTCTTCCAGCCAACATGAATTCTATCCTGCTGTATGAAACTGCCTTCCTTCGCTCGGCTTACAAAGGACGTCATTTTAGAGTTTTCTAATTTCCTTCACATCAAGCAGGAGAAAAACAAAACATTCAATATTTCAACCTCATGGGCAATTTCTTATTTACTGTGATGTGTCATAGGTACAAACTGTCGTCATCTGAGAAGTTATTTGCACTATTATTATCTGCACTATTCAACAACCTTATGTTGAATTAGAATTTCATCTCTAGATTAAATAATGACTTTTAAGATGTGTGCAAACAAAAAAAAAAAGAAGGAGCAGTAATGGAGCAGTAATTTTGTTGGGAAATCTAGAGGCAAAACTATCTTTCATCTCAGACACTCCTGTATACTCATATCTCTCCTCTCTGTGCTTTTCATTTTGTAGTTCTGTTTACTGTGGCAAGTAACTTGGTGCATTATAAATCTGTTTTAACAAAAGGTTTTGGTGCTTTATGAGTTTTAAAATATATGAGGTTGATATCTGACCTTGATGAAATGATAAGATGCTAACTGCAAGTACTCAACACCAGAGAATAGCAGGGTAAAATGTTTTACCCTGGGGATCTAAAACAAAGGAAAACCAACAGCATGGTACAACTAAGTTCTGGACTACATTACTATATTTACTAAGATAAAAAACATTCAGATTCAGTACTGTTTAAATCACCACAGCAAAGCAATTATGTCAGATTCATAAAAATAGTGTCCTTTTGAAGGTCAATGTGTTTCCACATTTACCAAACACAAATGCTGATTTTTTTTTTTTTAAGAAAATTATATTTTTAACTTAAAGTAATCCATCCAAGGCTAATCAGCTCACATGGCCAGAGCAGGCAGAACAGAATGAGTTCTGTAGGATCAGTGTCCTTTAACTGAGAAAACCTAGAACCACTTATCACAGGAGCAATACATCTCAGTCCAAACCAAGTTCTCTCAAAGTCATTAGATAATTTATTCCCCAGAGAATATTCATTAGTGTTGTGAAATTGATGTTGTTTATGGAGAGATAATTGCATTACTGGTAAATTAGATTTCAATTCTCCTGCATAAATGTACCATACAGTTTCCCATTTCCTTTCATATATTATATATTCCATAAAAGAAATATATCTTAACTAGTGCGTTTTTCTCCTCATTTCCAATCACTTGAAATTACTTTAAAGGTTTGTTTGATAAAGATGAAGAAATTCAGTCCTAGTGGAATACTGGTGGTTTCAGACCAGAGCATGCACTAATACATGTGCCAGAAGATCTACCAGGCTCATGCTCATAAGACTCACTGCCTTCAGTTCTGAATTCAACCCCAGTGGCTTTAATGGGAGCTATTACATCTCTAGTTTAAACACAGAGTTTTTGAACAAGGAAAATGGAAGAGTTCTTCTAGCTTGACAGCTAAAATAGATCTGTAGCAGGTCAAAGACACAGCAGAAGCAAAGCAGGTTCCTCTACAAAGCTGTGTCCTTTCCAGAACACTGATTCAATATTGCAGACATTTTTCCTCACATTTTGCTTTCACGTATAAGCAAACTAGACAGTTTCCTAAATCACCAAATTCTATAGTGTCTATCGTGTAATGACAACCACCATCACAATCAACTATCTTAAACTCTGCAACCAACATCATCAGTGTAGAGAGTCAATGCAAGTCAGGCTCTACGTTCAACCAGAATGCAACTTCCAAGAAAAATACATCACTAAGACTAACAAAATGCCCAATGCAATTATTTCTTTATTTTGTGATGGGCTATTTTGAATAAAGCTGCCCAAACTATTGTCATCATATACATATTATAGTGGTGTATTTTAAAAAGAAAAATTGGACACTCTAAATTTAGCTTGATATTTTGAACAGAAGCAATATTTTATGCTATTTAGTATGATCTAATGTTTGGTCACTGAATGGATGTCATTCTACCTACTCAAATTCATGAATATTAAAGCTCTTAAACTATGAATTCCTTTTTATCAACCAGATTTGAAATGAATTATGTTAGTAGTGATTTAAGAATCATAATAGGTTTATCCCTGCCAAGCAAAAAGGGGAAGAATTCAATTAAATTACTGAGTATTTAATTACACACAGGTGACTTTCAGTCTGCAGCAAGATAAGGAATCAAAATGGACAGTCAGTGTCACAACACACCATTAAACCAAGTGCTTCAGTGTCAAAAGAGGAATGGCCACGTTGATTCTCCTCTCATTTGGCAAGACTAACAGCAGGAGAGGAGAGGTAAAGCACAGATGATGTATGTGAATACTAACACATACAACAGGTTTCCTCCCAATCAGCTGCACTTATGTCTCTGTGAGTCTTAAATTTTAAACTATCTTGCGATTGTCTTGTTTTGTCAAACAGATTTGTACCTTGGGGGGAGTAGTTGTGGAACTTACAATATGGTAGTTAATAGCACATAAAAACCTAAGGCAGGGAGAACATTGGGAGGAAAGAAGGAATATATCAGCATGTAAATGTAAAAACTGTAACTATTTTATAGTGTATAAAAATGTACTAATGTTTAAGTCTGCATAAAGTGACCTGATAAAAGACTGCTGTGTAAAACCAAAAGGACAAGAAAACTTACACAGCTGTGTTTCTAACTTAGAAGTCACAAATGTCAGTTTTTCAGTCTCAGAGAGTTGAGGGGAGGAGTGAGAGCCTTTTGTATGAATGTAGACAGGACACGGATAAAGGAATTGAGGAACACCACCTTTGCTAAAGGAAGACCCCTCAAATGCTAGCATCCATGCACTCAGTAATTTGGCTTTGTTAGGGAACAACAGCAGATTATTTTTGATACCTTAAGAACAAAGTCATTCATTCACAGTCACATAGCAAATGAATTATGCTGAGGAAAGAACTAAGTCTGAAAAAAGCTACAGACCATAACAGTATGGGGACAAAAGGTTGATGTGTGAACAATCTGTTATGCCCATCCCTAGGCAGACAGAGCAGAGCAGCAGCCTCCAGAGCTTTTACATCAAAACATTTTTATAAGCAGGAAAAGAAGTCACAAATATTTTAACTTCAGTCATTGCCTATTGCCTTTTGAGTACATTCAGCTTCCCAAAAAGCTTTTTTTTTAAAAAAAAGCTTAAAACACACACTGCAGTGAATCAAATCCTGTCATCTTTACAAGTCTGAAATAATAGCTGAGAACATGACAGTTGACTCTGTCCTTGTTACTAAAGAAATAACTTTTCCTATGAACTTGTATCAGGGTTGACAAGAAGAAAAAAGACATAAGATACTATCTATCCTCCTTCTCCTCTCTCATTTTTGTTTTTAACTAAGTCAGGTTATATACATTAGCAGAAAACTGTACAGTCTTGTAGTACTCTCTGCACAACTCTTGCTTTTGCCTTTATCCTACCAGTCCTACTCTCACTGACATGTTCTCTCAAAATTTATCCACTGCCTGCCACACCCTCTATTCTACTTCACTAATCTGCTTATTATCAAATTCAAAATACAAGGGGTGTAGGAGTGTGGATTTGGTGCAACAAATGGTTAAGTAAAACAAAGGAATGGAAAAGGAAACTGTACTTACCTAATAAATGCATAAATTGGCAAACACTGAGGAAGAGCCACTTTTAATCCTCAATAACCAGACGACACTAGCTTCCCTTCTTTTCTGCAGTTTGACAATATTGTTGTTCTTGCACAAATAAAAATGGCTTTCTACCCTAGGTGACTTGAAGCTGAGCATTGCCTCATTCATTATGCAAAAGGAAGGCCTGAAGGTTGCCTGCTCTATTCCCCTCCTAAGTAACACTGTGGGACCCTACTATGATAGCACCAGGCAGCCAAGTCAGAAAACAATGTTGGACTGACTGGAACAGAGCAGAAAATTCTGAATGCTTAATACTTTATAATGATCATTCTTTGAGTCCACAGCAGGAAAATACTTACCTAATAACTTGGCAAGGTATTTTACTTAGAAGTGGTTTGCAGTATTATGCCCTGAGTCAACCAAAAGTAGTGCACTATAATGCCATCACCTTACATGGCTCTGCAATGTTCATAGAGGAGCGTATGAATTTACTCCACTTATTTAACAGCATTTTATTCTGTAGTTGATAAGAAATTATCCAACTTGTAAAATTTAACTGTTTGGTTTATAAAATGTTTAAATTACAACAAAAAACCAATAGCTTAAAGTCCTTTAAAAATTCCACAAAATACAGCTAGAAGTGTGCAGTCAAAGAGAACTCCTTCCAGATCTTTCACTCTCCTCTTTCAATGCCCTGAACAATAGTATTTTTTAATGCACTGATGGTACTTTTCATGTACTTGTTCTTAGGAACTACTGGGAGAAAAATACATTGAATTGTATGGCATAATAATGTCCACCCACACCTCTCTTCTGTAACCCACTGCACTCTTGGGTTAACCACCAAGACAGTGACCCTGGTCTCTCTTCTGAAATACACAATATGGACAAATCTGTGATAGCCCTCACAGGCAGCAGCTCCAAAACCATCATTAGTACACTGGCATGCCTGATGACAATTTATTCTGGGAAGTCCTAGTCTAATACAGCTCATAACACATGCACCCAAGTGTGCTACATCATAGGCAACACTGATTTTATATTTCATCTCAGCTGTCAGAGCACATACACTGTTAACTACATCTGTTAACAGTGAGGAATAAGAAAAACTCTAGATCAATAATCTATCCAGGCTTCAGCCTACTAAACCTGAGGTTGACCTACATTTGTATGGAAGTGCCAAAAACTATGAACTTGTATTTCTAACCTACAAGTCCATGTGAACTGTAATATTCTGCAGCAGAAAATGTCTCCATCTACTTCTCTCATTTAAAATTGGAATAAGCATATTTAAATTATAAAAAAGACGTGAAGAAAAATTTATCAAATCTGTTTGTAGTTAGCACTAAGAAAAAAAAGTGCTTAGACATTGGAGTATCTCTAAATAAATTCTTATCATGCCCTTCTTAGGCTAACTTGCAGCAAAAAGAAAAGGTTAATTTTAACATGCAGCTCTACAACTGCCTTAAAATTATGGTATGGATGCTGAAGAATGAAGTCCTATTGATCTGACTTCATGTGCAGATTACCACTGATGACACAGGAGACAATAGAAACGTGGCTGGAGAAACACCAGCCTTTAATTTAAATACACACAGAACACTTGAAGCACAACTAAAATATACCATTTGCAGATGATTGGCTCATGAGGAGGCAGGGAATTGTATCAATCTGATTACACCAGAGCAAGAGTGTGTCTGTGCATGCTCATGCACAAAAAAAATTTGGAATATTAATCGTATCTTCCTGTGTATAAGATCTTTTCTTATACAGATGCACAGTTTTCTTGTCCCTCAGAGGTAATAGGAAAAAAAGAGAAAAAGCCAACTAGTGAATTTAGAGACAAAAACATGAAACAAACGAGTTCCTCTCCTAAAGGACAAGAATATTTTTTTCATGGCAGGATTATCAGGTTCATTTACTACTGAGTGCCATACCTGTTGAAGTTAATGTCTGGATAACTGGAATACTCAGACTTCATCTTTGCATTGCGACGTGGAAAAGTACAGAAGAAAGCATTGGCCAGAAAACTGGCAATCTGCTCCTGTGACATCGTGATGGAGTGATTCATCTTTTGTTTCAGCAGAGGTATTGGCTACCAACAAAAGAAATGAGGGGGAGGAAGGGGCAGGGGAGAAAAGAGAGAATGAGAGAGAAGAATAATTAGCTTACCCTTTATGAAAGAAAAAACAGAAGCACAAAATTACATTTGTTATACTAGAGTGAGAGTAATTTAGGCCATTGGTAAAGTCTTTAATCAGCAGCACCGTTAAAGTCAAGAACAGTTTATTCAAGACAATTCAGAAAGGGCTTGCCTGGCAAACTGCAGATTTCTAATCAATAAGAAAAAGATCAGGAAAATACAATTTATCAAACAAAACAATCAGGAATGCAGAGGGGAAAAAACAGATGGGACGTTGCAAATCCCAGGTAATGTTAAAAACTGAAATAAAAATCCACTTTCAATAGCTGTATAGTTAAGAACCCTTAGGGAATGCTTTCAGCTACAATAAGCATGCTTTGAACTTTACAAAGAAACAAGAAAGTCATGCCACAGATCATTACTCCATGACTTGCTTTTAATTTTTTTTCCACCCTACTTGAATAATTAACACTGATGGTATTTGTAGAAAGTGTGTAATCATTCTTTTCCAATTAGAATGAATAAAAGCTCAGCTTCACTTTGGTCTTCAGTTTGAAGTTTTATTTTACTCTGGTCAGAGGTTCCTTAATAGAAAAAGAAAAAAGGGGTAGAGGGAAGAAAGAACTCCCCAACTTGAAGCATTATACATCTTCCATTTTATCAGGCATTAGCCTTCTGATTTTGAGCTTTGGCTCACAACACTGATGGTATTTTATTTTTTTAACTATGTGATAAGATGGAGTATGGCAGAGATACATCATTCTGACTGCTGAGTCCAGTAACCATTATGATAAACCCACCTGACAGGAGAATGAGAACACAGTTTTCACCTACTTCCAAAATTCTCAGCCATCATCATTACCCTAGCTCCAGTATAGCTACATTTTCATCCTTCTAGTTGTGAATACAGAAACTGCTGTTGATTTAGACTGTTGAATACACAGCCCTGTTTACTCCACAAAATAAACAAGTTTTCCTTCATTCTTATGACTACTACATACACATTCACTGAATCTCATTCTAGCTATTTAATTAACAAGCTATATTATGATGTCTGAAGTCACACAGCTAGAGGGGGAAAAAAACCCCCTGAGAAGTTCACTCTAAGAAGTTCTACAAACCTATAAAAATAGAATATTTTGGAGAGTGTTATATTGGCACAAATTTATCTTTATGTCTAACCAAACAAATGAGTCTGACAGAGATCTTCACAATTTACATTGTCTAGCAGTACATAATCTCTAAATGTCTTGCAAGTCTTGGGCTCAACCTGTGTTCAGAAATTTCATAGCATTTTCAAACAACTTCCCTCATGGAGTTACCAGCAAAAAAAAAAAAAAGAAAAAATTATTAAGACATATTCATGGCTTGAAATTATGTATCTTCTTCAGGACCCTTGCAGCATAAAGAGGTAGGGTAAATCGATTCTCAACAGAATCAATTTAGAAAATGGTGACAAAGGACTTAATAAATTGCTGTCATCCTACTAATATGTTATCTGCCATACACCCTCACTTGACCAGCCCTACTCATTTTTATCAGCTTTACTCCTTACAGAAATAATTCCCATAGCATTAATATAGAATTACTTAAAGTTTGTATTTGTGCAAGTACTACATGCTCCAAAACAGAATAAAGTATGTTCCCAAGTAAATGAAAGCGTTATGAAAATACCACTTCTAAGATTTAAAAAATTCTAAAATAAAAAATTAGATTGGATTGAAATAAAAATCGAATCTGATTATTCAATTGTTCCAGTTTCGAAGTGTGATTTTACAACCTGATTTGTTGCGTGGTCATTTCATTTAAGAAATGCAAGAAGTAACTTCAGCATATAGAAAGGAAAGTGTTATTGAAGTTCAGGCTAAAACTATGACAGCGAGATTTTTTTTTTTCTTTACATTCTATTACATAATTCCCGATGTGCATTGTCCATTCTGCTCGATAGGTCTCATCTGCCTTCAACACAAAAATTACAGCATTTATTAGGAACATAACACGCCCATGATGTTTTGACCTTAGCCATCAGCTGCAGTTTGCAGAGAAGTGCTCTGCCACAGAGCACTTGCTAGCTGTGGTTGCTTACCTGGGTGCAGATACTAGGGAGACAGAGTGCCAGCTTGACCATATCAGGAAGAATGGACTGGAACAGATGTTGAGCCTCTGCATCTTCAAGAACCTGTTAAAAAGAAGGAAGGAAAAAAAAGCTTTCTGCCTCAGAAATAATGATTGAATTAAAAGTTTGTGAAAACAGGATCCACGCGAAAGAAAAGAGAAAAAACCAGGTCCTCTTAGCTTCATGCCAAATCTGTAGCATTTTCAAAGTAGTAATAATCCACTTGCAACAATCCACTGAGTAAGACACAGAAACAAGTCTCAAAAGACGCAGTTGAGAAACCATGTCACCAAATGTCCTCTAAAGGAAGCTTGAATAAGTTATCATTTTACTCTTTCCAAGGCAATGAACCAAATTTTCACCTGAAAAATCACTACCTAACCACAGAAGCACCGGAACGATTTACTCAAATTTCATATTCAGGTCATAGTCCAAGACAAGTACCTGTGACATTCTCCTATTAAGGACTGATAAAATGCACTCCTGGCTCAGATCAGTGGGCCTCTGTAGCAGCAACAGGAAATCCTACACAAGAGGATGCAGTCCATGCCCACCATGTTCCCTCAAGAATTACAGCCACTGTGACAGAACAGGCGCAGCCTGCCAGGCCCCACATGCTGAAGCTGCAATCTTTTCAGTCTCTTCCTGTCGGACACCTGATACTAAGGATACTTCAGCTGCCTCACCCTTTCTTCTAACACACTTCCTGAGAAGGGGAGACCAGAATCGACAACACTGAAAACAAATGGCACACCAATGTTTCACATGGTTTCTCAAAGCTTTCACATCCAAGTACAAGTCACTTCAAATCTTTATTGTCCTGTTCTCAGTTCCCCCCTGACACTGTCTGGCCCACTGTTGACGTGTTCGGCAGCCAAAGCCTATCAAGCCAATATATTCAGAACAAGTCCAGGATCTCCCTTCCAGCTGCAACTGCCAGTTCTGAGCACAACACCCAGGGCTCAGATGAACCCACCCACATGCCTATTCATGCATCACACACCTATTTTTCAAAGATGCTAAAATTTCTTTAGGGTGGGCAATGCTCTTCTAAGAAAAGCTAGGACAGGAGGTTATGAAGTAGCACAGTTGCAGTATGTGAAGCAGCACAAAAGCCTCAAACTCTCACAGTCTGCTGAATGAACAGGCTGAAGGGAGATGTAGAGAAAAGCACATTCCTATGCTGTAGAAGTCTTTGCTGTTATCTGTGGATACAGGCATCAGATGTGAGTGGCTGTTAGATTTACACGCTGCATTCCAGGCAAAAAGCAGAGAGAAGAGAACACACAACTTGCACTACAGCTGGGGAACAGAAGACAAAGGTCACAGCTCAGTTGTCTGCCTCCCTCCTTCCCCTGCATCTAGGGAATCTGTATTTGAGACCATTACTTTCTACCATTTTCTAGACTAAAATCCTCAAAATTCTGAAAGGGTGACTTCAAAACTACACAATATTATTTTTCAAGTAACACTTAAAAAACTGATTTGCTACCAGTTTTGCACAAAACCAGCCGCAGACAGAATGGATGAAACAGTATGAAGGCATTATCAACTTTAGCCTCTACAACACTTAAGACTAATTGTGAAATCACAGGAAGAGATCTTTTTAGTCATATTATCAGGGCTTTGTAATTCACATTTCAATGGAAAGTTTCACGTAGACTTCAGAATATAAAAAAGACACTGGCAATTCTCTCGAGAAGAGGAAAATACGGTGCCTCTGACTCAATACACACTGATCCTCATAAACACTGAAAATATTGTTTGAAGGCTAACAACTTCTGCTCTTCTGAGATCATTAAAATAACTATAGAAACATCTTGGCTCTGTTGTCTCCTGCTCCAAGTAATATAAAGGGATAAGAATACTCAAAACCACAAACCAAAACACAAACAAATGCTCAAAGCACAAACAACTTCTGTTTGGGAAAAAGGGAAAAATACAACAACGCCAAGACCTACACAATTACTTTCTACGCATTATGTATGCTGCTTGTGGAGGCATAAAAATGAGGGTTTAATATAAAGTTTTAAAATTAATTAAGAACTTACAAAGAACAGCAAGCCCAGGAAACATGAAAATCATTTGCTGTGAGGAAGAATCCAAGTAATAAACAAATTACTTCTGAAAGTAAATTTATTTTTACGATGGGAAACGAGCAAGATGCATCTCTCTCTCCTGTTGCTGGCTGCATATGCACCTACATATTTACACAGCAAAAGTCCAACCCTGAAAACTATGACCTACCCTTTAACATTATCTGCTCTAGCAGTAAACTTTGCTCTGTTCCTAGGCATAATGTTTTTAAGTGCCATAAAGTAACCAAATGAGCATTTAAAGTCTGGAATTTCAGATCTCAAAGCATAAAATGAATACTTAAGTTATAGCTATTCAAAAGCTGACATTTAACCTCAGATGTCTACCAGGCTGTCAAATTCTGATATTCTCTTCCCTTCGGGTAACACTTCCTCTCTTTTAAAGTTGACATATAAATAGTGGCTGCTGTGCTTTGCTGACTGCCACAGACTATGCAGTATCACTTATCTGGTGACACATTATGGCACTGGACTCTGTCATAGCTGTCAAGACTTCAACCTTTTCTTTATGCTTCTTTGAAAACAACATCATAATAGTCTGAGACAATTTCTTCCCAAAACAGAGGCAGGCCAGCAGTTGCATAGCTCAGCTCTGATGCAGACTACTTAACTATAAAGGTCACTTCTTCTACTCTGAAATCCTACTTTTCCTCCTTCATTCCTCCCTAATGATGTACCAGAGTATGCTTTCTTTTCTATAGTATTTCTATGCACGAGTTTTATTAGATCTCTACTAATGAAAAAAGTCAACATTTAGAGGTGTTACTGCCCAAAAGTGTTCTCATTGACTTCTGATTATTCTTACATGTGAATGAAGTGAATTTTTAAGAGTTTTGGGTGCTGTGAGGACCCCACAACTTCAAATATATGATCATTGTGAGTACACAGACCTTGTCAAGAAACTCCTAACTCAGCATTGTTCTCTACCAAATGGCCACATCCATGTAACTAAAGCTTACTCTGTCTGTCCATACACTCTTCCAGGACAGGTGGTATTCCTTTGAGGTTTCTATGAAAAAGAACACCTGCAAATCCCTGGCTGCTTGGCCCTCACAGCCTCTTTTGACCACTCAGCCAGCACACCATCACAGGTGCAGCTTTGTAGACCCACCACCGTCATATTCTCAGCTATGCTGAATGCGACACAGAGCCTGGTGTTACCTGTGACAGTCTTTTCAGGCTTTGAAAGTAGCAAAAAAGGAACACTCAGTCATGGAAAGTAAAAGAATTCCAGGATGTGGAGTGCTGACAACACAGCTACATCTGGCAGACATCCCACGATGCAAATGCCAACCTGGAGAACCTAGCATCAGCAGAGAGAACACCTGGTCACAGAAGTGAGGGAAGATTTATTCAGAAGGCAACTCTCTTCAGGAAGCAGTGACTCATACTGATGTAAATTCCTGCATATTTAGAGTGACATTACACATTCTACCTATTTGATGCCACTGAAAGAGGGATGTGTTCATTCTATCCACTCACACACACACCCACCTCCCCACACACCACATTTCATCAATTCCCATGTTCACTTGACAATTTCCTGAGATCCTTCATCTTGCTGATTCTACAGAAAAATAACCTGGAGGTGGGGGTTGTCTGCCCATGCAGTGATAAGCTAAAGCAGCCTACAAAAAAGTCATGCATTATGAGATGTGTGCAGTGGGTAGTAAGTGAGAAAGAATCAGTCATGACCCTTGTCAATAGGCTACAAAGGCAGATCTCAGTTGCAACTCCTCTCACTGAAGAAGCAGGAACGTTCTAGTCAGAACAAAGTTGTTAAAACAAGCGCCTCTCTTGAAAGTAAATCTGCTAGTACAGGAATGTCTGTATGAATTCACTAATGTGCTTTCAACTGTGTACAACTTTTTCAAGGCTACAATTCTGCAAACATTAAGAGAAAGGACTGAGTTTCCATTTTTAAAGGAGCTAATGTGTTTTATAACTTCTGAAATTCTAAAATATGAAATGGTTGTCTACAAGTTTTCACAAAGGAAAATACATTTAAGTACCGTAGCAATTCTGGTTTTAAACAATTGATCAGTTTCTCCTTTCCTTATTATGCACTATTGTCCTTCGCAGTTTCCTTTGGCATTTGAAACACAAACATAAATGCAGTGTTGACTTTATTCAGTGCTCCAATCATGCAAAATATGTAGGAATTAAATACATGCAGGGATTATACCCTGAGGGAAAAGTGTATGGAATCAGAGCTGCAAAGCATGACTTGCTTTTTACCAAAGAAATAATTTGGCAATTCCACCACTATTTCCACTGGAGTGACTGATGAAATGAACAGGACTTAGAGCTCCAATTCTAAGATGCAAATGGCTCAGTGAGCCGTAGCAGAGGTATGAGCTCTTGGCCAAACCTGCATTGCAATTTAGCAGAATGAACATTTATCCTGCAGCAAAGAGGCCTGACTAAACACAGCTGTAAGTAATGGCCTCTTGTCACTATAAACCAGTCCTCCAACACGCAGCGGACGAATATGCCTGACAGGCCTAATAAGAAGGATCTGAGGTAGCATGGGGTGATAGTGATGGTAGAGAGTTTAAATCTAAATCTGACAGCTCATCAAAGCAAACAAACTGCACGTAGGGTACACAAATTTGGACAGCTCCATCTATCACACAGGAAGGCACAGCCGTCATGCCAACAGGCAGCTAGCATGCTAAGACAGCAATGGTTTAATGCTTTCAATCTGTTGGGTTTTATATCCCCAGATTAACTTTTGTGGCAGGACAAGGACCAATTGAATCATGTTCTTAAGGATGAAGAGGAAAACCAGGGTGCTTCCTTCAGACCGTGCGTCTCTTATTTCCTAATTCTAATGGATTTTGACCTTCTGGCTTTGTCCTTCACAGCTGCCGTAATGCCTCATGCCGTCAGTGCTCTGAACTACCTACAGTTATTACACTGAACTGTCCAGCAGCAAGCTTCCAAATTATTTTAATGTAAGATATCATATGGTTAGAGGTGATAATGCTGAACTAAATAATTGGACAAGCTCAATAACTTGTATGTACTCTATTTACAGTAGGTTCATTCTCTTTATTTCAGGAATAGTTTTTTTTCTTTTTCCTACTTCACTATCTTCAATTTGTCGCAAATAAAATATCTCTTTATATTTTTATAGGGTCACAATATATACATTATATTTTTGAGGCACATTAAATACTTCAAAGCTGAAAACACCATCCTTGGAGTATTTTGAAAATGTGTGGATGTGGTGCTTAGGGACATGGTTTAGTGGTGGACTCGGCAGTGCTGGGTTAATGTTGGATTCTATGAATTTCAGGGTCCTTATCAACCTAAATAGTTCCATGATTTTGAGACACTTAAACACCTAAGTGTGCTCAAACAATCACAATATGTGGCTGCTCCTTTATTGCACTGTTTTCATTTTCTCTTCCTTCCAGAGCAGCCTGTACTTATTTCCTTGTTCTCCTGTCTCCAGAAGTTCCATGTTTTTTGCATACTGTTTTAACACTTAAACATGGCAAAGTTTAAATCCATGACTAGAACTCTAAAATAACAATAAAACTATGAAGTCGCTGGTTATGACATTGAAGTCTTTTACTTGAAAGTAACCAACCTTAAACTGGCAATCTGTATTCCCTTTCCTCCTCTAATCCTTGCCATAGGTGTCTTTAAACATTACAGAATCCTAAGAGCAGACTTTCTCGATCTGATATTTGGAACAGCTGGGGAAAAACAACTAAACAAACACACAAACAACAGAAAGGCCCACACAAGTTCTTACTGGGTGACTTGAAAAACTAATCTATCTAAATAATACCCTCAAAACAAGCTTCACTAAGTAGTACTCCCTATAAAGCCTTTCTTTCTGAACAGGGAGATCAGTTCTACTTAAAGGCATTGTGCGACAGCTATCAGTGTACTCACACTCGGACAGAGGCATCAGGCTGCAGCCCAGTAACTCACACGCCTCTGTAAAACAGACTCATCAGAGTGTCAAATACTGTACATATTTACAAGACTGAAATATAGAAGAAAGTGGGGTGGGGGGTGTGGTGTGTGTGCATTCTAGTTCCCATTTTATCATGTCAATGAACTTCCAAAACTGCAAGAAAGAATACTCTCATCTGCCTCTTCCAGTTCCCTTACAAAACTAATTCAGTAGGAAACATACTTAGCTGTCAAATCCATCCCATTTATCGAGCACTTGTCTGATTAGAAACAAAAGGAAGGACAAAGGAATCTTTGGAGGAAAGAAGAAAGAAACCATAACACTGGATTATGCAGAGAAGAATCTTATTTGAGAACAAGAATGCTTCTGACATTTATCAAAACCACAAACTGACACTTGAAAAGGAAAATAGAAGACAGCTTACAAGGCAGAGGTTAATTTGGTTTTGTTTAATTTTTTTTTACCCCCAAAGGCTCATTCATGCCTTCTGCCAATCCAACCCTGGAATAATCTCTCAGGTGTATCATATCCTTAACAACGGCTGCTTTGTTCTCAAAGCCTTTAAACATTTTTAATAAAATCTGAGAGAAGAATTTGTCTTTATTTTTCAATCCCCTCTTAATGGTTCTGGAAGCCCAGTTTACATTTCCAAGGAACTGGAAATCTAACCTCAGTGGTTTGCACTACCCTTCAGGCCACCAAGAGCTTCTACCTCTATGCTCCTGGAGAGTGATTCTGTCATGGGCAGAAGCATCACAGCCATTTCCAAAGCAGTGGCAGAGTCCTGGGATGAAAAGTCAAATATGATTTTCTAAGTACTTTCAAGTTATTCTTGAGAAGTAGAGCAGTGGAGAGGACAACGACCTTGTGTCTACAGAAGAGCTGTAACCAGCGGGAAAGATAAAGTACCTTTCACCTGCCTGATACAAGTTACAAGTGAAAGTGATCTGTTTCCAGGCTTATTCAAACCTTTTATCTCTCTGAATACAGTAACAAGGGGAAAACATTTACTACTGCTAGGATTTATAAAACATTTTTAAAAAACAGAAGCATTTGAAAGCTATCAGATACCAAGTAGGTTCTGCAACCGCTTTTGAAACTGTGGCACAAAAAGCTTCATGAGACAACAAAGCTGTTACCCTTTTAAAAACTCTACTTTCTTTATCAGGCCAAAAAAACAAGGCAAACCAAACAAGTCAAGCACAGGCAGAAGGGAAAAAATAAGGGATCAAGTAAAGATAAAACTATACCATTGCAGATTTTAACCAATCTATAGACCATTTTTTGCTTGACTGTCAGTATTACATAGGCTCAAAACGACCAATAATTACAGAAAAATATCCAGTAATTGCTATTTTACTGGCCAAATAACACCTCAGACCATCTTGAGGGTAACACACCTTGCCACCTTTGTAAACCTGCTCTTTAAAGAATGCACAGCAGCAGTAACAAACTCTCCAAAGAAGTCATATAAGTAAATTCAGTTTTTCAGATGAAAAAAACAGGAATAGAGTTACAATCCACTACATTTACACTTCACAGTCATCATAAAAAATAGCAATGCCTCTTTATCACTTCCCTACCTATATGTACACCTTTTCAGTGAGTATTTCTCTTGAGAGCTTTGACCATCAGGGTTTGTTTCATGAGGATTTTGTATTCTAACTGCTCAATACAGTATAAATAAAATTAAAAAAGAAATCCAAAAGCACTAAGCAGCTATATGGAAACCCCCCCCCCACACACAACAAAAAGGATCTTCTCTTAGTCATTTGGGATTCATAGGTGAGCACTGACAAATGAAGATTTACACATAATCCAATGGAAGTAAAGCAATCTATTCAACAGTCCTCTGACCCCAAAACAAAATTAAGCAAATATCAGAAGGCAGCCTTTAAACCCAGATTTCTATATTTACTAGGGTTCTTTTGTCTTGTTTTTCAAACAGGAATGTTCTCAATACAGTGAAAAACTATGAAAGGGACACTTAGAATGTGTCTTTACTTAGATCCTTGTTAAGGCATGGAGTATCCACAAGCACTTGGGACAAGTATAACTATATCTCTGCACATGCTATGGGCAGCTATCCCTTCCCTGATAATTCCAAATCAACAGTCATTGCAACAGTGCTTACAAAACACCACTTAAAAAATACTCAAATGTTCTGCCAAGACAGTACAGAAAATTAAGAATAAGCCTGTAATTCAACGCTCTTTCTTTACAATGCTTAGTTTCTAATGTTTTTGAATGTGTACAAGATGCATATTGCCCTCATCACAGAAAAGCTCACCTTTTGTTCAATATAGGAATGAATTCCTTTCTGCTGCTGTGAAAAGAAAACCCTCCATGGCACACTCAAAAGATCTTTTCAGTTTAGATTTTAAAAAGGTAATCTGATGTAATGAAAATTGCTTGAAAACATCTGGACTAAAGTAAAATCCAACAAGGAGCAATGGATATGCTATTTTCAGCCTTGGGACATTCTGTTTCTTGCTTAAAAGCCTACATTTGTAGTGCTGACTTCTCCATACAACGCTCACTTCTGTTAGTACTGTCCAGACAATTATAAAAATGATTTATCAAAAACCCAGTCACCAGAACAATTTGGTACTTCAAAATTCCTTCCATTCCAGTTTCACTGATTACAGCAATCACTTTTCCAAGCAGGTCATTCAAACAACAAAAGAAACAGGAAAGACTGTCGTGGGTCATAAGACCTATAAGGAGACAGGAGTGGCTGAAATCTTACCAGAACGTAAAGATTTCCCAAGATATGCACATACTTATCTGTAGCAGTGTTCTGTGTTTGGTCTTTTTCAAATGAATGAAAATCTAGAGCTCCATAATCCAATTAAACTATATTGCATTTGCACCATCTTCAGATGTTGCATTTACAGTCATTTTTTAGATGAAAGTTTGAAAATATGGTAAAAAAACTGGAAGCATAATTTCCAAAATTACCCAGGTAATTTGAAAACTTTCTCTAGTTAATTTTGAGGTTATTAAAGGCTGTGTGGTTCTGGGGCTGTCTGCAATTCTGTAATTGAACTAGAGTATTTCATTGACAAGACAGTTCTTAATTTTATTCAGTTGTCTCAAAATGCAACCAATTCTTCTTAGGGAGGAAGCAAACACACTGTCAATATTTGCATGTCTGATTGTTTTGCTCAGTTCTCTATCATTTAGTATGCTCTCTCTTAACTCAACTGCTTGTATCTGACATTTTCTGAAAGTAACAAGTTCAGGCCAAACATGCTAGTATGCTAGGTTGGTAGCATACATTTAAATGAGAAACTACACTTGAGCCAAAAAAAGGAATAAGCACATTCTGTAGATACTATGCCAGGTTTTACAGGTTTGCACCACAATCAGCAACACATATGTGCTAGGTGTTCCAGTGAAATACATTAGTGCCCTTCATTCACTTCAATTATTCTTAAGTGCAAAGCATTGATGAACAAGACTCATTGTAACAAGCTCCATCACTCCTCACTTTCAGAATATTCTCTTATATTCTGGAATCTGCACACAACACCTGCGGTAGAAAAAGTGGCATTTTAGAAAGGGTGTGTGCCCATACCCTGCTGCTAGGCCAAAATTAAAATGGCAAGGATTTGTGAATACAAAAAATAATTTCTAGTAGAAGAGTTAACTTCAATTTTGCAAGAAAAGGAAACCAGACTTTTGGAAGATGAAAATATATACAATATGGATGTGTGATAATTGTGGAAAATGGAAAAAGTTGTATTTATAAATCAACTTCTTAATGTATTTATCTTATTACTTCAATTATGTGTTTTTAAATTACATTTATGGAAAATTTTAAAAAGGCATTAAGTGAAGTTCTAAAAACTAAAAACTAACAACTAGAGACTTGCATGTAAAAGTAGATGGCAACAAAGTCTCACGTGCCAGTTGTTCCGGACTTCTAAAAGGATCTAACATGCAGTAGCATCCATCATGTAAGTTTTAGTGGAAAGAAGTGAGAAATGCAACTCCTTTTCTAATCTTGTATCAAAACTAATTACAGCTATAATTCTAAGACAACTATTTTTAAAGGGTGAAGAAAAACAGCAATATATTCCTTCAGTTTGAGAAGTGACTTTGTTTTCTGGCTTTTTATCAGATTTTAGAATAAGCTGAGATTTGTGCCACAAAAAACCCCCAACTGCTAACAGTCAGTTTTGAGGCTAAAACCAGTGAACTCACGCTTGACTGGAAAAGGAGAAAGAAGAGCACAGAGAAAGTAGTCTGGTAAATTCTTCCCTCATGCTGAAGGTTCTTCTCTGTAATTAACTATAAAGAAGAGAAGAGACTGGTCTTCTTAGATATCATTATCATTTTTCTTTGAATCTCATAGAAAAATCCAAAGGTAAAAGTTGTACAGCTTCTTTCCTAACAAAGAAGGATTTCCTGAATGCTGAATTTACATGGGAATCAACAGCAAATATGCAATTACTGGCTGTTAAATAGACTGATTGGCTTCAAACAGCTTTCTCAAAAGACAAAAGGACCACAAGGCATCCATACACAGGCACTGCAGACAAAGACACGGTTTTCTCTATACCAGAAGCAAATCTAACAATTGGAAACTGAGTATTACACAGAGGAGAGTGTCTTTGTAAAGATACTGATAGCATATCTCCTTTAAGTATTCCTACTTGAGTCAAGTATGTACCAAGGGTTTAAAAGAGAGCCTGGAAAAGCAAAGTTTGAAAGGCATAAGTGCCTTAAGTGATTCAAGTGTTTAAAATGTCAATGACCTTCTGTATTTTTGCCTCTTAAAAAAGTCTATTGTATAGATGCCATACCTTTCATCCACTAAGTAATAACTTGAAGAAATCCTAAGCATGTATGCCAATATCAACAGAAAGATGGCAAAACAAATTAATACAACATTCTGGAAATTCTGTAGAGAACAGCAAAACAGTCAGATGTCTGAAATAAACAGCCACCAAGATCTTTATATACATTTTTCTACAAATAAGTTCTATGCTCTGTGTACAAGTTCTATGAAATTGTCAAAAGAAACAGAAAAGAAGCCAAACATCCCAATTTATTTCATTGTACGAACAGAAATCATGCTTCCACACATTAACTGGCATTCAAGAGAATATTTTGAAAAGTGTGAGGGCTCCCTCTTCTGACACCAAACTGCAGAACTTGTAGGCTGTGTGGCTCCGGAAAAAAATCTTGGCTCACATAGGTGATATTTATTTCCTATTTGTTAAGAAAGCTGAGAGTGTTTCCATCTTAAGGGAAAATAAACCTAAGCAAAAAAACCCTAGTAATTATTGTTATTATAAGAAAATTGACTTGAATCTTACAAAGTAGTGTTTAAAAATAATGTCTATTTTGATAGCATAACTGGCAGGGAACTACCTAAATAGGAAGCCCAATGCAAGATATGACAGTATTTAAGAAATTAACAGATGAGGTGAGCTGTGTCCATAATCAGAAGATAAAATACCAAATGGCACTTTATAACCAAACACAGATCTATTGAAGGAATAGCTGAATAATCCTCAAAACAGATACCACTAGATTTATGGACACAGCTCCCTTCTAAATCAGACTACAACATCCTTGGTTAAGCAGGCACTGAGAGTCAGAAGTGCCCAACAATATAAATACATATCTGACAATCACAGACTCTGTTTAATCTTTTTCTTTTAATACATATTTGTGACCACATCTCCTTCTGCTGAGCTGCAGCCACTCCCTTTGGGTTGATAACTCAAGCCAACCTTCCTTTTAACCAAACCCCTCAACCTTGGCTAGCAAACCTGAAACAGCTCCTCTGTACCCTCAAAATCATAGGATAAACAAGAAAATACACAGGCCAGGGGTAAGCCCTTAATAATTAACTCACAAATACAAGAAATTCAAAAGCACTACAGCTCACTACAGCCAGTATAGTTAGGTAATTTCCACAGAGCATGTCAACTTTCCCACAACAGCTGCTCACCGACACAGACTGCAAGCATTGTTTGAAAGCAGATGGCTTGTTAATTTGCAGAACTTGGAAAGTCCTTTATAATAAAAAAAATCAAGCATTTCTCTGCAAAATCTATCCCCTCCACATGTCCTGTTCACTAAACTCAACACATTCAACAAAGCAAGCCAGGGCTTGCTTTTGCTCCTGTGGTGTACAAGAGGCGACCCTGTCACAAGCTCTTCACTGTTTATTATTTAAAATACTGCTGCACACTCTTTTAACTTGGTCGAAAATCTGTGTATGAAACAGATCTCCTCCTTTCATCTCAGAACCACACAAATAAATCATCATTCCCAGGATACAGAAATTTCCTTTTCATCCTCATGAAAGATTGATGTCCAATCCCTAGTTTATTTCCCTACTGTTCCCTGTCCTCTGGAGACAGCTGATATTACTTACGCTCTCTGGCTGATGATCTCTGAACTAATCAACCAGAGTATCCAAAATCCCAAAAGCACAGTGTGAACAAGCTCAGTTGTGCTTGTAGCAATATGATGCAAATCTGGTACTTTCCTGAGTCAGATTTTCAAGCACTCATACTTCAAAACATTCTAATTTAAGTATGTATACTTCAGGAGTGAACTGAACAGGCCAAGTTAATTTCTCTACCATGGAACCATGTCAGTGACCCCAGAGATGAGAGGGGGGAGCACTGCATCTGCAACATGGGTGAGCACAGCAGCTCTCGTGGCTTGCAAGTAGGATACCACTGGGATTTTTATAGGTGCCTTTTGTCAGTAGTAATAGCACTGTGCTGCATGCAAAGAAAATTCATCCTGTGAAAGAGCAGTCCCCACATGCAAGGGAGACAGGCAACAGAGAGAACAGAACAGCTCCTCTGATCACATGGCCCAAGCAGACATCTATTTACATATATAATGTACAGAAGTCACTTCAAATCAAATTTAGCTTCTACTGAGTCTTAATGGAGCTTAGCAAGCCCCTCCCAAGAAAACAAGTACTTCTGAAGTGTTGAGGGAAAATACAACAATTTCTACCACATCTCATTTGATCTTTCATTACGCTTTAATTAACAGAGTTTCTGATTGTCAGTCAGGACGTACATTAATAATAGTCCAACCTGCAGTTGAGACCTACTATTCATTTCTCTTTTCCATCCTCCCCATGAAAGTACAAATACCTAATACCTGAAGCTATAAAACCCACCCCAGTCTTTCAAAGGCTCTACAGTTTAAATTCACCATCTCACCAAAGAGCAAAGTTTTCCTGCTATACCAGCAAAGCACAGTGTGTACAAACACCACTGCAATATAACATCAAAGTTTTACAAGAAAGGAAAAAAAGACCAACACTTTTTAAAACAAAAAAACATTACACTGGAAATAGTAATACAATTTCTTAATAAATCTAATTGTCATAAAACAGGAGAAAGGCATTTCTGACCTTACCTTCAGGAAACTTACATATTACTGAGGAACCCAAATTATGTGTATAAAATTTAAAATGAAGCCAGTTTATAAAGTATAATTATTGTTTTAGCTGAAGTTACCAGCTAAATAGCTGCTCACTTAGATATTTGACAACTGGAAACATTTACTCTTGAAAATGGAAATAAAACCAAAAGCATTGAGACATATATGCAAAATAGTCACTTATATATTACTTCTTTTCCTATTTTAAATCAACTTTAAATCAACTTGTTTTACCTTCTCACAGAAGTCAGTAAGAGCTGTGAAGTCCCATTTCTTGGAATAAGCAACGTTGTACCTCAATATGGCCTCCTAAGGAAGAAGCACAGCAAAACAGAGCTTAGAGATAATTATTAATGGCAGAAAAACCATTTTTGGGAATTTCCGTGTTGAACAGCACCATCTGGTGGCTAAAGCCTGCCACAGAGCCCACCAAAATCCATAACACTTCAATTGCTCTATAAATATAGAGCAAATCCTTGGTGCTGAGCCCTCTGGTTTGGGTTTAACAATGAATAAGCTTCAGTCTACATGGTTTTTTCTCCTAACACAAAACAAGGCATATCTTCCAAGAAACAACATAAATGTTCCCCATCCCATGCTTGCTCCTGTTAACAGTACCAATAAAAGGTATTTAAGGTATAAAAGCAATATAGCAGAAGTTGTACGAGTTTAGGAACTTAAAGAATCAGAACCACAGCAAAATTAAATAGACCCTTTACAACAACATCACCCTTAAAAAAATCCCCAAGAAAAAAATAACAAGTAAAATAATATCAAGGGAAGTCTCCTCAGCTGCTGGGGAAGTTCTATTTGTTCATTTAAAGTTTACCTATGGCTTTTGCATCCTCCTCCTTGCCTGACTTTTGGGTATAACCTAAATTACATTATTCTTCACGAAAAAAACCATAATAACAACTCTAAGCTGTTCCAAATCAATATTCATGTTACTAAGACTTTGTGCCAACATAACTGTAAGAGTTATCAAGAGCATTAGTCTCCAAATCTACAGATTTTTGCCAGCAGCTCTAATTGTGATTTCAGTACAGTGAATTCACGTGAAGAGTTACTATTTCCAACTCTCTCACCTGTGCAACCCTGACTATCTGGCTACACAAAACCCCCATGGTATGTTTACCACAGACTAGTATATACTGCTGGACAAACACAGTTTTGTGTGGACTTTAAAATGGTAATTCATTTAAATAATCTGAATAAATTCACTGGTAACACTTAGTACTCATTAAGAACCGTTGTTCTTTAGGAAATCCCTTGAACAACAGAGACTTTTTCATAATTTATTTTTCTAAGTCATTAAACAAACAGAACTAAGCCAGAATTACTGGCAGTATACAGACAATCTGAATGTATTTATATGTATATAGACTTGATTTCAAACTGACAGGCTTACCTTCAAATCATGTGAGCAGGTAAATTTGTTAAGTAAGGCAGTTTGGATTAGCTCCCATCGACTTCCAGCAGTTCTATCTCCATTCTTTAAAGTAAAAGCCCATAACAAAGTCAAATTAAGTTATTCAAAACTTTAAAGACACAATTACTGTCATCTGTAAAATTGCTAAGTGAAAAGACTGAGTGCATTTAATAGAGGCTATGAGAATTCTTTGTTTCTGAGTTGAGTATCAATAATCATTATAGCATTTTTACTACAGAACACACTTGCTGATTGTATTCACCCTAGTCTGAAGTACTTCAGTGGGTATGTTTAAGTATCAAGCAGTGACAAGAAATACCTGACCAACAAAGCATGCAGGGCTAATCTCTGCAATTGTTTTAGCAGAACAATGGTCAGATACACCTCACTATCAGCAATACCTGACCGAGTACTCTAATCAAACTGTGCTTGCAAATTGATACATATCTGTTGAAATTGCTAATTGCTTCTCACACACACAAAACATGTAAGTAAGTAAATAAATATATCATTTATAAGGCATTCAAGTATACACTCCATGTAAGTATACAAATATATCTATCATCAAATCATTGGCTAGCCAAAAAAATTACCAAGAAAAAAAAAAGTCTTCTGCTCTGTCTGAAGCACCATGACCCAAAATCCAGCTTTTCAGACTTGATTTTCTAATTCCATAGTCAGTCTGACAATTGAGCAAATGCAGTAAACTGAAAACTCATCTATGTGGAAACAAACTTATCTGATCACACAACTGCAAATACTTAATCTTACCTCATCCTCTACAGGGTATAAATTCTGTTCTGAGCAGGGCATTTTAACATGCTTGTTGTCCCACAAATCTTTGTAGTGAGTTGGAAAAGGTTTAGGTACCTCTCCTTCCCTCAGAAGATCTACCTGTAACACAGAAGAACAGGGGAAAAAAGTCAGAGTCTACTTTCAAATTTTTAAATGGAAGAAATAAAAAGTAAGCAAAAATACAGTTTGAAAAGCTCTCATGTGCAACCATCCTTTTTGGAAAGGGGAAAGCTACAAAGTGACCACATGACAGCTACTCAGAAAAAAAATCCATCTGTTAATCTTATATTATACCTGCTGAAAAGAATGCCACCTTAACACACTCAAATAAAGGTAATATATTAACTTACTATATATCCAATCACAGCTAAAGATTTCCTCATTTATCACTTTAAATATCTACATATTTTTATCCAAGTATTTTCAAAATGTAGTTTTCTGAATATAGTCACGTGCAGAAATAGTATTCTTAACCTAACACTAAAAGGGATGAGGAATCATTATAGATAGAGCAATATCTCAAGTTTACTCCACAGAACATCAGAAAAATTAAAAAAAAAAAAAAATAGAACACCAAATTTTTAAAGACTTAATTTGCTATTCAGCCCTCTAGCCCTCAGATTATGTATTTAAACTCAATGTGCCTTTCTTTTCCATCACCCCAGTCTTCTGGTCACGTTTTGTTTCAACAATAATTGGACTGCATACTGCTCCAAAGAATTAAAGGAAAACTTATCAGATTTGATCTAAAATGCAGTGGTAAAATTGCAAAAAACTCTGCTTCATTCTTTGTCTTTTCCATATCTTGACTATCTTGAGCCTTCTCTACGCCTTGAACCCAAACCAGAATCCTATTAAAATGAAAACATGGCATGAAAATCTTGGAAGTACCAATTTTACTTGTAGACGTATTTAAATTCCCAAACTTTACAACTCAGTCAAGGAAGCACTCACAGTCCCCCACAAAACAAAAATACATGCCCATAACAGAGGGGCAAAACCCTCTGAGGTTTTGATGACAGAGGCAGCAAAACCGCTATTATGTTTCTTCTGGATCTTAACATCCTAATTTTATGCACCAGAATAGCCAATTTTCAGGACAATCAGTCGCCCCAGTCCACTTGCAAGGAATGGCAAGTGATAGTACAGGCAGGATGTCAAGATGTAAGACTACCAGGGGGCATTTGACACCACTGAACACCTGAGGCAGCGCAGCGCATTACCGTACCCTGACGGTCACGGTGTGGGTGGCTGAGGGCCGCAGGTGGGGCAGGCGGGCCCCACACGCCGGCATCCTCCTCAGCTCCTCAATCGGGGTCCCAAACCACTTCTTGTTGCTTGGCAGAGCAGGTGGTGTGTAGTTAGCAACCTTCCTTCCTGGCCTCTGCGGCTTGAATTCACACTTTTCTTTCCTGCCGTTAAAATACAGCGCATTGAAACATTTATATCCACTGAAAGAACTGACAGGCAAATACACAAACTTCCACCCCAGCGTTACAGTAACAGCAGTCAGTTTATTTGCCAGCCTTCACTGCGGCCTCAGGCCAAAGCTTCATTTGGGAGAGCTCCCACCACCACCAACCCTCCCCTCCCCAAGACACACAAGCACATGTCTACCAAAACACTCTTCTCCACAGGCTGACAAAACCCCTCACAGAACTGCAGAGGGTTAGCAAAGCAGGGTATTCCTCTGCAGAGCCATGCTCCTTCCCAACAGGATCTGTTTACAAATGGACAATGCCGCAGGAAAGATGGGCAAAACTACCTTCTTGCACTGCTGGAAGGACTTGAGTCAAGTAAAAGCATTGCATGTTATACCAAAATACAGAGTCCTTTTGTTTCTGTTCACTCCTTAGACGCTTATTCACTTTCTCAGCTCCCACTGAAATCTAAGGTCTTCAGAGCAGAGATTATCCTTTTGTCCTTCCACAACACCTGGCATGCAGACTCCTGTGGCATACTCAGGGCTCCTTGTTCCATTGCTGCTGTGTAATCACCAGTCTTTCTCTCTCCCAAATTAGGAATAGAGCCAAACAGAACAAACCAAAAAAATCCACCTAAACCCAAAAGTATCAACAAAAAACCACACATACCTCTGTAATTGCTCTCAAAAGTGGCTTTTTCCACTATTGCCTATTTCAATTAAAGCATCAACAGCACTGATAGTTCAACAAAACAGATTCACTATTTTTGACAGATCAAACTAGTAATGATTTTAAGAATTGCACTGGACAAACATATCCTTCAAAAACCCCACAAATAGCCCTACTAAAAATAAGATATTTCAGTTTACGTCAGTTGTCTTTGTATCTTAAAATACCTTTTGCAAAACTCTTTATACAATCCAGCATCTGAAATTCTATCACCAAAGACAAAATTTCCAAACATAAAAAAACCAGATGAAGAGGCACGCGGAAGGCTACCTTTTCTCCTCAACTTTAGGTATCCTCATGAAGTGAGAAGTGATTTTGGAGTCTCTCTTCACACCCTGTTTTGCACCTTTGCATTCTGATGATGGAGCAGGAGAGATCCCAGGTGCCTTTGTATGCAGACTGTCCTCTTTAACAGAATTATCTACTTCCTCAAAGCTTTCACAGCCCTTGGCAGAAAAACGTGATTTCCTTGACTCCAATTCAGCATCCCCATACTGAATTCTAAAAGATTTGTTTATGGGTTTTGACATATTCATCTCCTCTCGTTCATCCAGAAATGGACTTGTTTCTTCATCGGCCTCTGACCCATGGCAGCTATTTTTAGAATTATCCACATCCATTGGTGACTCTGGTTCACTTTCTTTCTCAAAAGCAGGTGAGTCCCCTGAACTGCTCTGACATTTGCTCAGTTTCCCAGGACCTCCAAGATCAGATATACAGGCGTCACAACCAGCATCTGAAAGTGGACTTTCTGGAACTACATCCCCTTCCTCTTGCTTACCCATTAAACAGACAGAATTGCAACTCTTCAGCTTCTGTGAATTGCATGAAGCCACTTGTCCATCTGTCTCAACATCTTTTGAAGGTTTTGAATTTCCTGTTTTTGAAGCCCGGCCTGCTGATAACTTCCTCTGAGTCCAAGTGGCACAGCTTTCTTCACAGCCCCTCTGCTTGCCAGTTTTGTGCATGGGATCAATGTTGGCATTTTTAAAGAGGTCTGCAGACTGCAGCCCCTTCACAGGATCTGTTTCTAAGACTGTGTCTTTTTCCTCAGCCTCCCAGTTACACGTGCTGCCTGTCTGAGGCAAATTTACTTGCTTTGCACCAACTTCCACAGATATTTTTGCATAATTTTGCTGACAAGTATTGTCTAGCTTTTTCACGTCATGCTCACAAAAGTTCTCTTTTTTAATGGAAGTCATCTTCGGATTTGCTTCAGTATTGTTATTAAGTTTGCTGTGTAAGCTGTGGAAGAGAAGTAAGGGAATTCAATGTCTTGTTTCTGAATGAAATTTCTGTGCATATTTTTTTAAGGGTAAACAAACAACAGAAAGTACAGATTTTTATCCATTCTACTCTGTAAGTGAGCACTACCAGGAGCAACAGGTTTTACTGCACTGAGGACTGTAGCTCACTAGCAACCTATTTCCATTTAAAGGCCCCAAAGAATGAGCAATCAGCTGCATACCTCAGGAATCTAATCCTGTCATTTGTTATCCTTATCTTCAAATCTAAACATTATTTAGCTATTATTTAGCTATTTTCTCCAGATGAAAAAAAAATTAGAATTTATGATAAAGTCCTCCATAACTTTCATTTTTATCCATTAAATACAACAAGCAAGGAAATCAATGGTTTTATGGTCATTCCCTCAGAGCTACAAATCCATCAAAGAAGAAGGCACAGCAGTCCATAGTCTCCTATTGCTTCCTTATTTTTATAAGCAGCCCATGACTTCAAAAAAACTCCATACAAAAGCTCAAGTGTAAAATATATTTCAAACCGATGATACAGACTAAAAGGTAGAATAAATCAGGAGGGTTTTAAGGGAAAAATAACATGATTTGTCTTTGTGTAAGGCAGGGCAGGATAGAAACATGTCCTAATGGTTACACAGGGAAACTAAGTGAGTTTTGTATGGCCACATGTCAGAAAGTCATTTCACATTTACATATTAATTTATGTGTCAGTGTACTGATAAAGAAAATGAGAGCAGAACTTGACCAAAGACATAGTCTGATACTACAATTAAATTGATCCAGTGTTTGCCTGCCACTGGAAGCAACACTCCCACTTTGCCTTCCCTTGCTCCAGGTTCCCATCTTTTGCTTTGCAGGAGCAGATGTATTTACTCACCTAAACAGTGATGGGTTTCAGGAATCTACGTCAGCAGTGAGTTTGGGCTTGGGTGTTCAGAGAGGATGGGTGGGGGACTAGTTGGCTGTTTGTAGCGAGAGGATCTGTTACTCAAGAGGATGTGCCAAGGTAAGGAAAGCAGCAGAAATGGGGCTGCCTCCATTTAGCCAGCTGTACTGGCAACCTGCACCTCGAGCTCCCACCAGGCCCCCTCAAAGAACACAGCTTTTGAACAGGTTTGTGTTGTGCTTTTTACCTTTTGGACTCCGTTGTCTTGGGTCCTTTATTCTCCAACCAACTGGTAATTGTCCGCTGTTTACAAACTGAAAAACCACAGTTCACTGTTATTACATGAAACATGATAAAACTGCAACATCATTGCACATGAAAAAGATAACTTGTGCTGGGTGAAGATAAACACACCTCCAATTAAGCCCTCGTTAGCACCTCGACTACAGGCAGCATCCAGACACTAGCAGTATTAAAACTATATGTGATGCAATATTTAATTTGCATCAGTCAGCAGCTGTAGGTTTTGTAATAATCTTCATAAATTCCAAGTATTTGGTGGGACTTGTTACATCCAACCTTTTTTTTTTAAATATAGTTAAAAGGTTAAAAATAGACACTGAATGTGTAAAATTCAAAAAAAAAAAAAAAAAGGAATTTGAACTTTCTAGCTGTCATCATTACCTTTAACCACCACCACAGTGAGCCCCAGAAACTTCTGCTGAATTTTGGAACAAAGAGGCAACACGACACAACTTAAAATCAATAAAGATGAAACAACAAGGCATCTTTGAGGATCCATCCAAGAACTTTATTTGTATGCAGCATACTGTGAAACATAAGACTCAATATAAGCATAGCACACACTAGAAGTGACAAGCACTCAAAAAAGGACTTGTTCCTTTCTCCTCCATCCATAAGTTTGAAAAGCTTTTCAATGCTTACTCTGCTAAACAGCAACAACATGAAGGACACAATCTCTTCAGATTTACTACCAACAACACAGTTCCAGTCTTATCTGTGTGTTGCTGAAGCTCAGACAAGCTTTCAATAGAACATGTGAATATGCAGAGACTTGTGGGGGGGGAAAGGGAAGAAAAAATTCAAAGCAATTCTTTCAAAGCTGGAAAACAGCCTTTATTAATATAAGGCATGTTTAGCTTTGTTGTTATTTAAATATATCCTGCAAATTTGGCAACTAGCTTCAATTCCCTTTCTTTCCATTTGCCAAGAGAAAGCATCTCCCTGCCACTGCTGACTGTGCAAGGTGTTTGCTGGCTGTGTTCAGCTGGAGCACCTCACTGCAACAACAGTTCTGCAAAACTTCAAAACCAGTAAATCACATCTGGCTCTCCTGATTCTGAGCACGGGAAGTCCCAGCAGTGCTCTGCAAATGGAGCTTGTAACTTGTAACAAGTGGCTCAGGCCATAGGTAACTGAAGAGACATTGTTTCATAAGCACTTTCCCTGACATTCCATGCCTCGAACAAGTCCATACAGCTGCTTATCAAACACTCCATCAGAGGATACCACCATTTTTAGAATGAGAAATAATCTCCCGAAAATACTAAAATTATTTTCAGTTATTCTGTAATAGCACAAACAACAGTGCAAAACTGCCAGGATGTGACTGAGTTTGCAGGGAGCAGTGCCAAGCTGGATGTAGGCTACAAACACAGGGATACCTGTGCCATAATCAGCCACTCATAAACACTCAGCCTCACCCCACTCAGACACAAATAACAGACTGACAGATTTTATGAACTAAAATATTTTTATTTCCAAAGATTCGCTAAATTTAAATCTAGTAGTCATTTTGATTGCAAATTTCACCTTCTCTTAACATTTGAAGTGTTAATCCAAATTGCCTACAGGTAAGCAGCCAGAAAAAAACAACAAAAAACACCCCCCAAACCAAACAAAAAGAGAAACAAACAAAAAACCCAAACCAAACCAAAAACAAAACCAAAAAAACCCAAACCCAACACAAAAACCTGAAGAGGCATGTTAAAACATGGGACAAATAAACCTCTTCAAAAGCAGCTGACTACCTCTGGAGGGGTAAACTTGTGCTGAGGAAGAAATACTTATTCATTGGCACAATAAATAGAAATGATGGCAGCAGCACTGGAACAGAACAAAATGGCTTTAGCTTGAATTTCAACATCTGAGCAGCCCTCCAACCAACATAACGTACATCACTTTCATACCTCCAGCATGGCTTTTTCCTACAGATAAGGTGTGAAAACAAGAGGCAACAAAAAGACAACACATGCTTATACTCAGCATAGATAACAGAACCAGACCTTACTGTCATTTTTTTTTAAATCTTTATTTCTACTCAAGATTCCCCAAACCACTCCCATAAACAAATCATCCTCTACAATCTACCTTTGAGGAAAAGGCCCTAATGTTCAGAAGATCCTCATTTACCCTGTAGGAGTGTAAACCTCTAACTCCAAACCATCATCTACTCAAAGTTGCCTCTCAGTTGAGGGTTTGTGAGGTTTAACTCATCAGCTGCAGGTGACAGCAAATCTGTTTGGGGCCTTTTCCCCCTTCCATGCATTCCCTTCTATTCCTGAAAGAGGTGCATTAAAATTTTATTTTGACAGCGTGAGCTCCAAATAGAAAACAAAGCTAAGGAAGCCACGTGGGAACTTCGTCTCCACAGCTTTGTTAGGCGGCAGGAGGAGCAACCACCCCACCCCATGGGGCCAGCAGCGCTCCAAGCCAGCAGCCACGCACTCCTGTGAGCTCCTGTCGTTAGTCCTGGCTCCCCCTGTGTGACAGCCGGGCACAGCCCCCGCCGAAAGCCTTTTTTTCCCGCAGGAAGTGTTCGTCCCCTCTCTTGGGGAACACGCTACCTTTAGCGGCTCACACCTCTCTTCGATGATTTGCACCATTAGCGGAAACTTGCAAAGCATCAGGCACGAAACCGGTACAAAGCTCCTGCTGGCACAGCCGAGTGCAGGGGAGGCAGCGCGCACGGACCACGCCACCGCGCCGGGATACGGGGGACACGCCTGAGCGGGAGGGAACTTAGAGA
>VXBQ01007751.1:2183300-2213670 GCA_013400175.1 Phainopepla nitens
GGGGGCAGTGTCGGGGCAGGGCCCGCCGCAGGGCCGGGAGGCGATCCGGGAACGACGCGGCCCGGGCAGGCCGATCCGGCCCCGGCCCCTCCCGGCCCGGGCGCCGAGGAGCCGGGCGACTGCAGGGCAGAATTGTGCCTGCTGCCACGCGCGAGATCTGCCCCTTTTTGCCTTACAGGATGGGAATTGTTACGGCGGAAGGTGGTGTTAAAGTGTTCTGTATTTTTTCCTTTTAGTAACTGGGATGAGCCCTTTGTCACCGTATTTAAACTTGGACCCCAAGTACCTAGTTCAGGTGAGAAGGTGGCTTGTATTTATTGTGTTGAACTCGATTGCACTGTTTGCATGGCTGTACCGGAACACCTCAAACCTCCTGCAGTACTGGGCACTGCGCTGAAGTCTTGAACTGAAGAAAGAAACAATTGTTTTGGTGCTGTCCCTAATAAATCTTGAAGTGCTGTAACACCTAGAAGAAAATGAGCTCTGATAATGCAGAGGATGGGTAGGGCTGTTGTGTCAATACGAGGCTGCTGCTGTTGGGAAGAGATGTCCCTCCCTGCCTTGAGGCAGACAGCCCAGCCCCACATCACACAGGTTGTGGCATGCTCACACCTCCAGCGAGCCCCTTCAGTCAGGGAGAGCAGCCACAATCTCTCCTCTCTTTTCATGGATGAATTCTCTGAACTGTGACGAGTTCAGTCAGTTTACTGAGGTGTTTAGCCAAGCTCCAGCCCTGAGAGCAGGCTTTGCCATCACAGCAGCTGCAGATTTCACAGCACTGTCCTTATGTCAATACCCAGCTGAAAGGAGACCATCATGAAGTAAAACTTCCCATTCTATTCTGTAGAATAAGGTAGCTGGCACACTTCACTTCTTAGCATCAGTTAATATAAAACAAGGCCGTCATAAGGAAAAAAGATATTTTAAATCAAGTAATGTTTTCCTTTTTCATAAATACCAACTGTAGCTGAAAATGTTTAAGTTAATCCAATTAGGATGCACGTCAATTATTGTATTTAGTTAGTGTTTTTCTACATATATGGCTCATAATATCTGAGAACATGAGGTTCTGTAGAATTAAAGGTCAACAGTTGCATAGTAGCTGCTAAGCTCTGCCTTGTTTCGTGGTACATTGGGTCACAGTTTCTTTTGTAAGTGGAAGCTCTGCCTGCTGTTCTAGGGCCTGGTGTGGTCCAGATTACAATGTAGCATTCCCAGAGGGATGGAAAACCCTGGCTCTGCCTCTGGTGGAAGTGGGTTCAGTACTGTGGCTGCTGTTGTTGTGTGGTCAGAAAGAAGCTGAGATTATTTAAACTTTCTCCAGAAACGCTCTCTAAAGTTGTTTTGTTCAGTTAGTACAGTTTGTCTGAGAACATGTTGGTGTTAAAAACAGTGTAGCAGGGATTTTGGAACAAAGTGTGTGTGTGCTAAGGGATGTTAGAAACAAAAGAGAAGTTTGCTTTAAATGCAGAGTTGTTGGCATTAGTGTCATGAAACCGTTCTAAAAATACCTATTGATGTAACACTAGAGGCTGCAGTCTGTGTTGTAACACTTCACTGCCCTTCATGTTTACCACTAGTGTATGGAAGTAACAGCAAAGTGCATTGAAATAAAAGGGAATTCCATTTTTTTTTTACCTGAACAAGTTGCCCATACAAGCTGTGAGGTCTCCTTCCTTAGAGGCTCACAAGACATGGGAATGGCTCTGAGTGCCCAGCACTACGTGACCCTTCTTCTAACAGTGGGGGTTGCACTGAACAGTCTCCACTGGTTCCTAGGATTCTAAATACTGAAGGAAAAAGACAGAGCTAATATTTCAGAAGAACTTAAATTATTAGCCTTTAAATTTGGGGTTTCAGTGAAGGTGCCTGTGGAAAGGTGAAGGTCTCCTGCTGTTTAAAAAGACCATCTGTTTGTTTTCAGAATGCAGCAGCAAAGTCAGCCTTACTGTTGAGAATCTTACAGTTTGGTTCAGGGTTTCCCACAATAACTGGTACACTGGTTCTCCTTACTTTAAACCCAACATTTTTGGCTGGTCTGTGAATGCAGGCACAGAACAAGATGTTTTCTGTGGTGCTGAGTTGCCTGCAGCAGGTAACAGGTGTTACAAATTGGTGTGTCAGCCTTTGGCAGAAGCCTGGAGGATGGGCTTTTGAGGTTGTCTCCAGAAACTTAGATGTTATGTAGATAAGGACTGCTTCATCTTGATTTTTGGGACAGTAGTGAAAGCTGTTAGAAACTTAACTCCTGCACACACTGAATTTCTGCAACTAGTCACAAGGAAGATAGAACCCATAATATAGGTTCATTTTATTGATAACACTATTCACAGCTTTAGGAGCTATTTTGTCTGTGTTCCATTCACATTCAGTGTCAGGTGTGGGCCACTAAAACCCCTTAGAATGCATTTCTACAGCTGTTGGAGTCATGTATCAGTTCAGGAGGGGTGGATAATACCATGATAGGAAAGCACAGAAGCTTAAAAGAGATCTGTTGCTTTAGCACATTAGCAACAACAGGCATCTTCAGTGTCTCCTACTGAAGAAATGCCTTGGCACACCTTATCTCTACACATATGCCAGTTTCTCTAGGCCATTGCTCTAGCTTTTTACACCACTGATTTGCAAGAACACAGGCATGTCCCTGTGGGAGAAAGCTGGACTAGTGAAAAATTAACCAACCTCCTATGTTTCATGCCTGATCATCACTAGTTTTGAATGTATTCTCTGCATTTCTCACATCCTTAAAATAGGTCACTCATTTCAGTGCAAGGAAATGCCTCTTTTTATGAAAAGGCATTTTTGTTTAGTATCAGAGCAGTAGGAAACTTAATGCATTCTTATATCAGACTGGGTTGCTCAGTGGGGAAACAGTGCTATGTAATCAGATGACAGGAATGTTTTTGGAAGGCTGCAAGATGTAATTAATAAATAAACAAATAGTTATTAAAACAAAAACAACCCACACAGCTAGAAGAAAAAAAAAATGCTCAGTCAATTGAACTTTGAGTCCTTTTTCATGGTTAATACAGTATTCAGACAGTATATTCCATCTCTGCTACTATAGGCAAGAATTTTCCAGAAATACTCATCCATCTTTA
Organism: Phainopepla nitens; assembly: GCA_013400175.1. Classification (NCBI taxonomy): domain Eukaryota; kingdom Metazoa; phylum Chordata; class Aves; order Passeriformes; family Bombycillidae; genus Phainopepla; species Phainopepla nitens. The sequence continues at coordinate 2,186,402 of VXBQ01007751.1, forward strand.
GTTTATGGATTAAAGAAAAAAGTGAATATGCTTGACATTTTGAACTAGACTTGGAAAATACAAAACCATTTGTTTCTGGTTTTCCCCCAGGATACAGATGAGTTTATCTTGCCCACAGGAGCCAACAAAACTCGAGGCAGATTTGAGCTGGCCTTTTTCACCATTGGAGGATGTTGTATGACAGGTAGGTGGTTGTGGTTTTCATTTTTCCCAGCTGTCCAGGTAACACCTGTGCACTGCAGTGATGGATGAGATTGTGAGTGTCTCATTCTGCAAGACACTGTTCTAGTTTTGAGTAAAGAGACATTTGATTTTAATTTATACACTGATTCTATTGGCAGTATTTGCTTCTAGTATTGTTTATTCTTTTTCTTCTTGAAAAGTAATAACTGATATCATTCCAACTAGGGGCAGCATTTGGTGCACTGAATGGTTTGAGACTCGGCTTGAAGGAGACACAGAATATGGCGTGGTCAAAACCTAGAAATGTACAGTAAGTGTTCCATCTAAAGACAACATACGTAGGGACAGAGTTGTTTCTTCCAGATTATACAAGGTTAGATCTGATTACACTGCAAAAATAAGTGTTTTGGTTTTTTTCCTGTAGTGGGGACAAATGGGAGTCTTGTCTTGATCCAGTTATTACATGTTTTGACTTACAGTGATGTTCAGTTCAACCTTTTTTCTTTTTATTAGTCAAAATTGATGTGTCCTGTGACTTACCTTAAATATTTGAGAAGTAATTACTACTTTGATGTTTACTAAAAATCTACTTCGAAGTCAAAGCAGTATTTTTACATGTAGAAATATTCCCAGAAGCAGCAGTGTGTGCTTTGAGCTATTTCTTGCTGTAATTTACCTGAGCCTCCCTTCTTTCCCAAGCTACTCACAGCCAGGAAAAGATGGAAATGCAGAGCTGGTCCTGCCTGGATTTGCATTAGGGGTGACATTGGTGCGTGCTGCTGAGCAGGCATTGCAGGGGGAGCTGTTCTGGGAGATGGCATCCACGAGCACCCAGGATGATGTGTTTTTGCCTTACCTGATTGTTTCAAAGAGCACAGCAAAGACAGGAACATTGGCCTCAACACGATGCCTCTTAAAAAATAATGGTAGCTTAGACATAGCTATAGGAAAATCTAAGTGAAAGAGACATCGGGAGCCAGAGGAACAGAATAACTGGGGGAAAACATGGGAAATTTTCATTCCCAGAATACTTTGAAACAAGGGAATTTTAGAAGAGGAATTCATTATTTTCTGGTACAGTTTATATTGGCTCTGCTCCTTTTAAAAGTTTCTATATTCATCACCTTCTTTATCAAAATATTCACCACTATAATTATGACTGTTTCATAATGCTCTAGATGAACAGAATTGTATTTTAGGGTTTGGAATGAGCAGAGTTGGACAAAGCCATGATGTTAAACACAAACTTTGGCAGGTCAAGCCCAGGAGGTGGCAGTCAGTGCACACACTGCTCTTATCCTGGCTCTACAAGGCAAATGTCTGCTGAAGGTCATCACCTTCCAACAGTGCATTAAGTTCTGTTTTTCCCTCATCAGGTGCAGAGAACAGGCTTGCTTGGCTTGATTTCCTCCAAATTTATCCTTACTGTACACAGATTTCTTTTTTAAAGAATTTTAATTTTGCTGTTATTCACTTGTCATCAAATACCTTGCAGTATGCTGTGGTTGTTAGAATTGCTGATTCTCTTATCAATTCAGAATGAATATACAGTTAAAAGGTGGGGGTTGTAATTAAGGAGGGATTATCAATACCCTAGCCTCTTAGGGTTTTTTTGCCTCATGTTTCAAAATGAAATGTTCCATTATTGTTTAATTCATTGCCTAACCATATTCAGAAATGACCTGTGTCCTAATGAAAATTATTAAAAAAAAGGAAGAACAATAGAGAATTAAATCAGAAGGAACAAAAGCAATGCAAGTGTCAGACATTAATGCTAAGTTCCAGTGGTAGTCAGCTGTCCAGAGCCATACTATGCCTGTGATAGTGTTACACTGCTGGGAGATAAAGATCAGTCATTTCTTGTGGCTGCTGTTGTCACCGTTCTGGTGACAGCTGGTGCCAGCAAGAAGTGGCACTGTGCTTCCCTGAGAGCTCACTAAAGGGCCTCTTTTCCTCTTTAGTGCTAGTCTGGAAGCCTACACACAGCCCATACACCCAGGCACACCTCCTGGCCTTTTGCTGGGTGCATGGATGGGATTGTAAGGGACTGTCTCCTTCCTTCCTGACTTGCTGCAGCCTGCACAGGTGTTTCAGTTACTCCAGGAGCTGTGTGTAGTCACCACATAAGGGAGGAAAACTCAGGTTGGAAAGTCATTTGGAGGGGAGAGACTTGAGTCCTGGGGAAGGTCCAAGTTTGCCTTGAAAAGAGAGAAAGATTTTCCTAAGACTTGACAGGACTGAATATTTGCTTTCAGAAGCTTTTAGTTCATCATTGCAGTTTCATTAACCACATATATAGTGTAAACACATAAGCCCTACTGTCATAAACCCTGCCTTGATGTAAATGCAGAGTGCTAAAGGTTTTCATACCTCTTTAACTCCTTTCTAGAATTCTAAATATGGTGACAAGGCAAGGAGCATTATGGGCTAACACTCTGGGATCACTGGGTAAGTAAAGTCATTGCTTCATAGGGAAAGCAGCTGAAAGATGCAATTGTTGGGAAAGAGTATTTGTGTATTACCTGAATAAGAGTAGTCTCTAAATTTTCATTATTAAATCCATCAGGAAAAAGTGCAGCTTTTTCTCTTTGGGGGCTTTAGGGTATTTCAGTAGACATGAAAAAGGAAGTTAAAGGCTAAAATAGGATTTGCAGCATAAGGAGCCAAAAGCCTTAAATTGAAACCCAATTTTTTTACTATATTATAAACAAACTCTAGCTATATGAGAAATAACTAGAAATTACAGATAAGGTTTACTTGTTAATAAATTCCAGTTAAATGACAAGGCAAAAAATATAATTTAATATTTGTGAAATAACTTCAATTACCTATATGGAGACTGTGGTCACGTGATCAACTGCCCAATGTTTGTTTCCTGTTGGAGTCAACAAAATGTTTATGAGAAGAAGAAATGTGATAGTCAGTACAAAGATTGATCCTTGAAATGATGGTAGCTAGAAAAATCACACATGATACCACTGACTCTAAAATTACTTATAACTAATGTGGGTTAGGAAAAAAGGGAAAAGAAAGTGACCAATAGCCTGATGTATGAGAAAAAAAGAACTCTATGAACTGAGTTTTGGGTGTGAGGGGACTGTGAAATAAAATCACATCAGTTGCCTCAGAAAAGTGAGATTATTTCATAAAGTTCAGTGAAATAACTAATGCCCTAGTAATTACAATTTTTTATCTCCCCTAGTCTTCCATAATCGTAAAAAATGAAAACTGATACAGTCACTTTAAAAGGAAAAATCCAAAACTGATTAAATTATTTTGAAGAAAAATAATGATGGAACTTTTTGTCCTGCAAAGTTGTAGTAGGAGTTAGCAATATTTAAATCAGAGACTACATAATGTTATAACCCAGCCTACATCTGTTTGACTTTTGAGAAATGCATCCAAGCAAAGGCTAAGTTGCATCTATGATATTTTATTTCAGTCTTATTTCTGAAGAGCAGATTAGCTGCCATTTAATTTAGGCATTAGGTTTTGAGGCATAGCCTAGAGAGCACCATTAGAGAAAGGATTCTGAGCTACAGCAAGAAAGGCACCTTTTCTATAAGAAGTGTGTATTGCCTGCTGAGTTTTCTTGGGCCTTTTTTGTTTGGATTTTTCTTTTTTTTTTTTTTTGTTCCAAGTCTAACAAAAACACGTCTGAGAACTGAGATGCAGGCACACTGCAGTTCAAGGTTTCAGTTTAAGTGACACATTAACAGGTTTTTCCAGCTGTGTTTGATGAAAGATTACTCAAGAAAATGTTTGTGCATTCCGGCAACAAATTGTCATTTTTCTTACAAAACACGTCCTCTAAAATCACAGAGTTAAGCAGAACTTTATATTTGGGATTCTGGTAGACCTCTGTCTTGTGGCTACCAGAGAAATTCCTTTCAAGGAGCTGAATTATTTTTGCATCTTACTTCACCTTGTGCAGCCTTTCTGTACCTCAGAGATTCTTTTTGTCACTACTGACAATTGTTGTCATTCTGTTCCTGAACAGAGGCAATATCTGTGTGGAACTGTTTTAAAAAATTATGTTTGAATTCAGCTTTTCCTTCCCTCATTGTTGATCTACTTGCTGCTAAGACAAGCTAAAATATCCTTGCCTGTGCTGAATGGAGAACACTGCTGCTGTTAACTCACTGACATGATTATGGTTGCTTATGAAGAATTTACTGCCTTTTAGCAGAAGGAAAAATTCCAAATTCTTGGAGGGCAAGGAACAAATTAAATAGCATTGTCTTTATCACTTCAAAATGATGACATACTCTGCTATTCTTTGACAGCATGAAATATGAGTATATCATGAGGGGTGAGGAGAGGGGGGGCTTTTCCTTTCATCAAAATGCATAAATCATAAATGCATTCATGCTAAAAAGCCCACGCATTTCTCCTTCTGGTCCTTTCCAGGACAGTCCCTAAAGTTATCCCAAAGCAAAAGGCCCTCAGGGGATAAAGATTTCAGGCACAAGCAGAGGTGAAACAGCTGTAAATGTCAAATCCCAAGCATTCTAATAGTCATTTTTAAAAGAAACATAGCCCATTGTACTCCAGCTTTTGGTAGCATGATCTGAATGCTGTACTTAACTCGCTGTCACACACGGACAGCAATTTTCTCTACCTAGGAAGTGCTGGGTTTAGTTTCCTGTCATCCACAGGAGACAGTATGAAACTGCCAGTACAAATTTAAACCTGAGTTTTCAAATTCAAACTAGCAAAATAGGTTTAAACTTCAGTCAATGTTTTTAGCCACATATTGTCATGGAGAATACTACTTTATAACCAAATTATAGCTCGAGAAAGAAGAAATAGCTATACAGAAAGATTTGGAAAAGAAACCCCAAAGATGGGATTTTGCAGAGGATTCCCTTCTGCCAAAGGGAAAGCAGGAAATCTGTTCTTCAGAAGCATGGACTAAATATGCTACACCAGGCCTGGATTCTAAGCCTTGGGCTTCAGACCATGGAAGGTTTTTTTTCATCCTTTTTTTTTCCCCTCCCAGCTCTTCTTTACAGTGCATTTGGAGTCATCATTGAAAAAACAAGAGGTGCAGAAGATGACCTGAACACCATAGCTGCTGGAACCTTGACAGGAATGCTATACAAAAGCACTGGTAGAGTAGCAAAATATTTCTCCTTTTCCTTCTCTTGTGCTAATCCTAGTTATTAGGATTCTCATTACTTTTACTCAATACTGTCCTGCTCTGAAAATGGACAGTGTAAAAATGCCTATTAGCTCAGTGTCCCCTAACCCACAATGTTTTTTACCCATCTAAGGCTACTTAAGGAAAACTTGCACTAAAAAAAACCAGCTGAATTAAATTTGATTCTTTGCAACTGCACAGAACTGACAGTAACCATGAGAGCCCCATTATGACTGTTATACATTTATACTGAAGAAACAGTAATTTATTTTCTCAGATATATGGTGAGGTTTTATAAAATACATACCCACCTCATTCCTAGCCATGTTTTCAGCAACAGCAGGGATAAAACAAATTGTTTCTGTAGTCCATGAGTGGATTCAGGCAAATGGGAGCTACCTTCCAAAGTGAATGGGGACAGGGAAGGAAAGCACAGACATAGAGCTTGATTGCATGAAGAGGAAATTTACTGCAAGTGATCTATGTGATAGTGGTACCTGGAGCTGCAAAAACCCTACACACAGAGAAATGGATGTATCTATAAAATTATTACTTAGGTGTTCATTAAACTATTGCCTTGTGGTAGGATTCTAGTCTTTGCATACTGGTCAAAACCAACAAACAAGGTTATTTGAGAACAGCATGGATTTAAGGTGAGTTTGCTGATGCAAACTGAATTGTTTGCAGGAGAGAGGGTCTGAGCTTCATCAGCAAAATGGCTGTCAGCACATGTTCCAAGCTTAACAATTGCAGGTATCATCTTTTTTAGAGGATTGCTGGACACCACAGATTGACATTAGCACGTGGAAAAAAGTTTTATGTTTTAAGTAACTCAGTAAATGTTTGGCTGCATGACTCACCTGCATTTTATGGAGGAGATAATGCAAGAATTAACCCATGTACTTTTGCATGTCTAACTGAGCCTCAGTGTCTTAACAGTGTTCCTGAAGGCCTGCTTTATATATGGGGCAGTTTGAGTAACTATTTTGATGGCTTAGACTACCTGAAGCCAGAAATAATTGGCTGGAGCAGCCTTCATAAATACGAGACTCTTAACTTTGCAAGGGCACATAGCTGTCCTGTAATCCATTTCTTCCTTGGGATTTCATGAGTGATATGACAGATTACCAAGAACAGCTGGAAATGGTAGCATACAGAAGCCTAATATTTTCTGTACGAGTTTATAAATAAGGAGAACTGTCACCTAAGACTCCAGCAGAGCCATCCCCCTTACCTTTCAGAAGCACAGAGCTGGCATTATGGTGATTTTTTTTTTGGCACAGTGCAGCCATGGATAACTACTCCAGTCACATGCAGAGTCATCTGACACTACAAAGGTTCTTATTACCAGAGCACAGTGGGACATTTGTTTTGTTGCACAAGATCTACAGAACTAATGGCAGCCCTGATAAAAGCAAATGAAGTCAGTAAATCTCTATTCATTACAGTGTTGTATTTCAAGTGTGTGTTATGCATATGAACCATACTGCAGAGAAACTGCTGCCTCGCCTGTCACCTTATGCCAGAACACCCTTTCTTATTCTGTATGGTAAAATTTATAAGTTCTGCTTTTACACTGCATCAGTGTTTATATTTACCTTAAAACCTTGAATATTTAAACCATGCAAAAGATCAGCACACATCTGATGCATCAAGACTGTAACAAGTTCCTGTGTTACATGGAATGCCATGACGTGTTGGCATTAAGAAAAGGAAAACGGAAAAGCTGTCAAAGGCACTGGGTTATAAATCTCCATATTTTAGTGTCAGCTGGAAGCTCACACAAATGTACCATTGCAAATCAAGGCTGCTATGTACTGCACAAGAGGTGGATACAGAGTTGCAGGCAGTACTGTTCAAACATTCAAATCTCCCACTTCCCCCATTTATGCTCTGTAAAGAGATCAGGAACAAACTTAGGAAGAAATGGGATAATGTATGGCAAGTCTTTTATAAGAACTTTATGCTTAACCACAGCACTGATGGAGGAATCACATCAGCAGCCCTGCTGCACTGAAAAACACTCCTGTATACACTGCAAAACCTAGACTGAATTTCTGAAACAATGATTAAGTATCTGATGGGTGGACAGGAAAAAAAATAGTGGGAAGACTTTGTGAAGGCTGAGATTGGTTGCCCCAAACTGGTCCCAGTTTTCACAATTTATCCTTGTAGAAGTGTTAATCATTACCAAAATGGCAGCAGTCAAACAGAACGTGCACGTTCTAAAGCCGTTGATGGTGAGCAGTTTTGTGTAAAGCTAATTGACACAGCTTGTGTGGGAGAACATCAGGGAGCATTGAAAACTCTGCAAGTGAGGACAGGGGCAACCCAGCCCCTTTCCTGCATCCTCTGGCAGTGCCATCACTCACTGAAACCTGCCACTGAGGTGACTGAAGCAGTCCAATCCCCATTATAAGCAGGTGATGGCTGGGCTCCATCTCAGCAGTACTGCATGGCTTAGGTCAAAAGACACTGATTGACTGGGAATGGAAAACTGATGTGAGGAGTTTTGAAACAATTTCTGCTTGATTCGTCTGACCAAAGTGATCTCTAGATTTCATATTTATTTAAATTTAAACTTAATGCCACAATTACTGACTAGAGTTTTAGCCCAAATGCAGCAATAAGAGCACATACTAATTTGTTGCACCAGTCTTACAACTTCATGGGAGCAATTTTTTGAGCTCACCACTTCTACCCAGAACATTCAGTTTGGGTAACAGTTGGAAGAAAACCTTTTGGGTTCCTCTGCCAGTGTCATACGCAATAGAGATGTTACAGTAACTCAGTCAATTCAAGTTTTGCTAGAAGTGGGTCTGATGTCTTTAGTCCACAAGGATGGCTTTTCCATTTAATAAGATACTATTCTTTATTCTTCAGTTTTAAGCAAAGGCAGAAATTACTACCGGTTATGCCATGTTTTTTTCTGATAAGTGTTACAAAGGGCAAGCATATTTTAAAACAAATGTTTAGCCTTCTTGCATGTTTTCAACCTGTTTTCTAAACTGACCATCTTTATTTGGTTTTCTTATAATTGTATTAGTCATGAAAGTAACAAAAAACCACCAAACAAAAAATGACTGTCACTGTTACACCCTCCCAACGGGAAAATGCATGGTTCCAGTTGTCATAAAGGTACAGCTGGCTGAGGCTCCTGCACTCCTCCTGAAGCATGCAGGATTGAGCACTCAGGAAAAGATATTGAGCTAGGTGGGACTTTGGCCTGACCCAGTGCAACAGCAATTAATTTCTCACTGGAATTCCTGATGGACTTCAGTAAGCAAAAAAGTTACCCAACCTTTACCTCTTATCTGAGGCTTACACAGGTTGTAGATGTTCTTTTTCTTTGATTTTTTTTTTTCTCTCTTGAGGTTAGGGGCAACAGCAACAAAAGTAAACTAATTCTTTGGACAAACTAAATTCCTTTGTTTACTTTTGTGCACTAGGAACCTGATCCTAGGTACAGCATCTCATGCCTTTAGAACAATAGACATTACATAATTTGGTACAGAAAATGGTGTGTGTCTGAAAAGAAGGGAATTGCATGCTAGCAATAGCTGAAGGTAGTAGTTGTCATTTTAAGACCTCAGAACACAACCCTAAGAAGTCAATACATTATCAATTAGGAAGGGCTAAAGGTTTTATGGCCAGCAGTAAAATCTGGCTGGAGCTAAAGATCAGTTTTGTGACCTCCAGTGGGTAGTTCAGGGCAGTTGTGTTAACTGACAACTTCTTGAGCTATAAAAAGCCTGTTCTCTGAGCCCAGTCTGTGTTTTCCTTTGGGCCAGACAGGGCTGTTTCTTTGGCTGGAGAGGGGGAAAGAAGAGCTTTTGTGGGACTGCTGTAGGTACAGGCCTGGGATATCTTACTTTTCTGCAGTATTTGGAAAAAAAGTGAGGAACTTCCTTGTCACCACTTAAATTCAGGGCTGTCAGGCATTTTAGAAATTTAAGAACCCCTTTTAACATAACAAGTCTATACTATTATCAATGAAATGATGTTTAGAGAAATGATTTGTTTCTTTAATCTGAAATAAGAGACTAGAACAACGTACAAGCAACATTACAGGTAACAGCTTGTTGAGGCTTTCTTAGTTACTTGAGGACTGGTGTCCAAAAGTATGTGTGGCCACTGAGAGCAGTGCTGCCTTCAGTGCTGCCCAGCTCTGCTAGTCAGGAGCAGCGAGCTCAGAGCTGCAAGGATTTGCAGGTAGCATTTAAGAGGCTGAAGCATCCTCCTGTCAGTCAGCTGCTGCTTTCACTCTGTGAGAAGACAGCAAATTTTAATCATGTTTGCAAAGTAACTTCAACAGCTCTAGTACTTCCAAAGCAGTAAATTAAGTTGTAGATTCCTACTGGGTTTTTTTCTCTAATTTAGCCATCATACCACAGTAACTACAGGAAATGTTCACTCTTCTAAGCTTTGTTGTTTGTATTGTAAGCACAATACTGCCTTAGCTGCAGCATTAAGAAATGGAAGATGCTTTTCTGGAATATGTCTTGCTTCCAAATAGAAGTTTACCAGTTTCCTCAGTAATTTCTGTATCCACAGACTTTGCCTTTGCCCACTACTTACAAGATTTCATGAAATGAACCCCATGGAGCAGCAGGAGGAAACTCTTTATATTTTCTAATGACATTAGGCCACCCACAGATGTTCAAACAAACAACTGCTTGATGGTTCTGATGGTCTGGGTCCTGAGCTTGAATTTGGATCAAAACTGAGATTGACTTGTACACTTGAGTTGAGCCCTTTAAACCATTTAAAAGTATTTTTGTTCCTGAAGGCCAGGAAGGAGGAGAAGCTGTTTTTATTCAGAGTATACAAGAGAGATTGGAAGACAGCAAACTAACCGCAATTTAAAGATTATTCTTTTGTCTGGCATAAGTGTGTGGGTCTGAGGTTTTGGTGAAGTACTTGTAACGATTGCTGTTGGAGGGTTCTTGCTTTAAACATTCCAGGAACTATCCCAGGGCATTGGAGTAACATTCTGAAAGCAGAGACAGTAAGGTTCTAAATGGAGGACTTTGCCCTCGTGGTTTTACCTACGGGACAAGCGGAACTCAGTGGGAGGAGTGGCTCCTGCCATGCCGAGGTGCAGAGCTGTGCTGTGGGAATGCTGTGTGCCATGGCACAGGGCACTGGAATGCTGGGCTGTGCCATGGCACAGGGCACTGGAATGCTGGGCTGTGCCATGCACAGGGCACTGGAATGCTGGGCTGTGCCATGGCACAGGGCACTGGAATGCTGGGCTGTGCCATGGCACAGGGCACTGGAATGCTGGGCTGTGCCATGGCACAGGGTAACTGGAATGCTGGGCTGTGCCATGGCACAGGGTAACTGGAATGCTGGGCTGTGCCATGGCACAGGGTAACTGGAATGCTGGGCTGTGCCATGGCACAGGGTAACTGGAATGCTGGGCTGTGCCATGGCACAGGGTAACTGGAATGCTGGGCTGTGCCATGGCACAGGGTAACTGGAATGCTGGGCTGTGCCATGCACAGGGTAACTGGAATGCTGGGCTGTGCCATGGCACAGGGTAACTGGAATGCTGGGCTGTGCCATGGCACAGGGCAACTGGAGCCAGTGAGATGCATAGAGGAGGGACAGCACTGGGTGGTGAAAGGGTGCAGCAGCTGAAGCCAGAGAACTCATTTCCCATTTAAAGAGCATCAGATCTCTCTTTGCTTTTTCACAGCAGTTCTCAACTCTTGTGCAAGGTGCCTGATCTCAAAATACCTGCTTCCAGAAGTGTCTGTCAGCTGGAACTTTTATCTTACTGGGACAGGCAAGATTAGGGGCTCACAGCCACGTTTCAGCAGGGCTTGTCAGGGCAGACTTGGTATCAAAGGCTTGCACAGAAAGATTGCAGAGGAGGGGTGGGAACACATTCTATCATGCAAACACAGCTGGGATGGGAGTGGAGAATTTATTTTTTATTTTTGTTAACAAGTTAGTTTTCTCAGAGGCCCTAAGATTTTCTGCCCAGCAACAGGGCTGCATTCTAAAGTGCATTGCTGTTTGAAGTCTGCCACAGACCTGGACACAAGTACTCAAACACAAATCTGACCAGTTAGGGAAAGGCAAGTTTTCTTTCCCCCCCCGCTTTTTTTTTTTTTTTGTAATTACCGTGGGCAGATCAGAAACACAAGCAACTGGCTACAACAAACAGACAGACCCCCAACATTCTGTAGCAGAAGAGTAGTATAGAAACACCGCTAAAGAAACACTTCTTGCATGTTTTCTTGGGTATTTTCTCTCTCAGTCATGCACCTACACCAGCTGCACAGGTTCAGTACCCTGTTCATGAAACATCTCCAGCAACGTCCCTAAGTTGTCTGCAGGCCTACAGATGGCTTCAGGCCCTGTGGTTGACTTTTGCCAGTGGGTTCAGAGCTGCCATCCCTACCTGGCTGGGTCAGCACATGAGAAAACCAGTAGGAGCAGCACATCTAAAGTCCTCCTATGGTGCTAGAAAACGGCTCAGCAATCCAAATTGAAGATGACACCTTTCTTGTACAACCCTGACTTCACAGAATCTGGAGCCAGGCTTGTTCATCCTTCAACTACCTATTCTTGCATAGGAAGAATAGGATTTTAAGGGGAAAGGAGAGGAATTGAACCTGAGGGGTAAGGAAAGAGCCTACAGGAATAGTCTTAGTTCTGTAGTGCATAACATTCTGTGGGGATGTTCTGCATTTCCATTTACACCTGATGGTCAACCACCCCCTTTGGGGGTTCTGCTGTGATCTTTTGAATCCTGATATGAACAGCAGAAAGTCTAGCTCTAATGTTGTATTCATCTGCCCCAGCAGGAATGAGGAGTCAGTATTTTTACAGATTATCTCAAATACTTGTTTTGCACAAAGTGTCCTTTAAATTTCACCTGTGGCCTTTTGCCAGACACTGCTTGTACATGGTTAGTTTTGTGTACCCAGCTGCAAGCCCTTCATATGAAAAGCTTTTTGTGCAACAAATTCAGGATCAATCAGCAAACACAGATGTCTACATTTGCTTTCCTAAATGCTGATTTAGGCACGTAGATCATATTCAGTAGGGTTTTTCTTAGAGCTGATGAATTCTCAACAGTTACAGCAGTGAACTCAGCCTTATACCCTAAAAAACTCTCAAATTGTCACAGCTGGTTGGGCAATGAAATTTCTAGAACTATGGCTAGACATGGCTTCTAATACCAAGTTCCACTTCTGCAGCTTTTTGGTTTCATTTGCATGCCTGAGCAGTAGAGAGAGGTTTAACAACTCCAGAAAAACCCATTTAACCTTGCAGCACAGGTAACAGTGTCAGTCCAGCTGATGCCAACTGCTTCTTGCCTCACTAAAAGCCTAAAGCCAATTCTGTGAGACAGCTCTATGACCCATAATGGAAAGGAAAAAAAAAAAAAAACCAAACACAATCTCCCTGATTACTGAGATGCATTTGTTTTCAAGTTTGAGGAACCTGAACTGCACTGCCAGTTTCTCCAATAAAGCAGGCACGGGTTTCTCTCTTGCTGCCAGCAGAAACTGGCCTTGTTCTATACAGTGTACACATTATCTAGTTTGGTTCAGCTGCAATGAAAACATTGCAGAATCAAACTCACTGAAGTTTTCCTAGCATTGAGGGTCATACTCCCAGGTGTTCTGTGCATTTATAGCCGCATTCTGGGAGCTCTGCCGAGGCACAGAAGTGTTCTGCTGTTTAGTAAAAGCAACAGAAGTCTCTACTCATGCCCCTGTGTGCCCCAGTCCTCACGTGGATGGAGTGGAGGTGAGATGCCACCTGACTCCCGGCTCCAGCCAGGTGCACTGCCTGCAGGCAGTAGGCCATCTTGCCCTGTATTTCTGCCTTACACTAAGGTGCTCACCAGCACCTGAAGACTTTAGTCACCTGTGTGACCCAGTTTTTACCATTGCAAGGTGATAATTCTGATTATTAATAAGAGAATAAAGCTGTTCAACATACACTATAGTAAACACCTGCCAGTTAATCTCTTTCATCTCACTCCTGTTTTTAATCGAAAAGTTTTAAAATTCCAAAGACACAAAAGCATTGATAGGTTTTGCACGATGCCCTAACAAATCTCTGGAGCCCAATGTCATGTCCATATCACTTCCCTCCTGCCCTTGCTCCTTCATCCCAGAGCTAATGATCAAAATTGAAAACCTAGAGGAGATTTTGTCACGGGGGGAGAGCATGTCTAACTGTAAAAACAAATGCAATAAGGACAGATAGAAAAGATTAAGCAGTACTTGGGAAAAGCCATCTTGGCTCCCAGTGCTCTGTAGCAGTTCCCTGAAGCAGTAGTGCTACTGCAGTTTGAGAGAAAGTCATTCCAGCAGAAATAGTGTCAGGATCAGGAGTGTGAATCATGAGGCTGGCAGCAGGTTTGAGAGGAAGGTAGAAAAAGCACAGGGATTCTTTCTGGAGAGTTACTTAAGAAAGGACTGTTCATTAAGATGCCTGTGGATTTAAACAGCTTCTTGGAAGTTGCTGTTCACTGCCCATTTCCTGCAGGTAACGCTGATGAGCTCAATGTGTTTGTTTCTTGCAGGCGGCGTGCGCGGGGTAGCGCGAGGTGGGATCGCGGGTCTGACGCTGACCGGCCTCTACGCCCTCTACAACAACTGGGAGCACATGAAGGGCTCCCTGGCCCGGCAGTCCCTGTGAGCAGGGCAGAGGACACGCTTGCTTAGTCACCAATCAATTCAGTTGTGAGATCTATCTGGTGCCCCTTGCTATTTTATTTACAATTAGTGTGAAACCGATGGAAGCTGTGCTGGGAGGAACCTCTTGATACCGTGTAGCTGGACTGGCCCTTCCACCAGCCAGTTGCTGGAGAGGCAGCAGTATGTGTTGGACCTGCAAGTGAACGGAGTGGCCACCAAGACAGAGTCCCCCTGTCACGCTCCCCTGGCCAGAGCTGCCAGGCGTGCTGGGCCCCATCGCTGCTGCTGCTGCTCGCTGCCAGGTTTGTTGGGTGCCTGGAAGGTCTGTGTCCGTGGAGCACTCCCTGCGGTCCCAGCCTCGCCCGGCACCACAGCCCCAGCAGCCATGGCACAGGGCTTGCTATTCTGACAGCACAAGGCAAGCTAGCAAAAGGGACTTCAGAATAAAAAGGGTGGTACTTATTCAATACCATTTCTATCTTTTGCTCTTCTTGCTACAAAAGTGTGCTGCATCCAGTGACCTGTTTATGGGTTAGTTTTAAAGGACCAGTGTGATGAAATCCCTGGGGGAGTTGGTGGGCGAGGGGAAGTGGGCTGATCATCTCCTCATGGGTGCTCATAGTAAGGCATAGCAGGGCTTGACTTCACTCTCTTATTTGCTCTAACAAATAAGGACCTGGTTGTTAATGAATGAAATACAGTTGCTGTTTCAAAACAGCTGCCAGTGGATTATCAAAACAGTTGGGTGCTCCAATATCTCAGAACTCACTTAGCCAACAATTAGAAACCAAATAGTATAAAGACTGCACTCATTACAGTTGAAAGTCCTGTAACAGACAGGACAAGAAACTTTTTCCCTGAAGTACCATTCGTAGGTTATTGGCAGAACAAGGACTGTGATGAACCTACACGTTCTCCAGTGTTAAAATTAAACCACGTACCAAGCATCAGTTGTAGATAAATTAAACAGTAGGTTGGGAGGAGTTAGTTTTGTAATTAGAGTTACTGTATAACAAATCATTCCTTCTGCTTTTAAATAACTAAACAGGTGAATTATTAAGGAGGTCTGAAGACAGAGAAGGCAGAATAAGGGAAAAACAGGAAATGTACTGGTCAGCAGACAACTTACTGCAAACCAAGTTTATATTTGAGTTTGTGCTACTGAAACAGCTCTTAATAATTACATTGCATACACCAAAATAAAACCAACAAAAAGCAGTAAAGGGAAGGTAGTAGCTCTTACCTTCCCTCAAGAAGAAGTGCCACTTTGCTGAGAAGTCTCATTGGTAGTAAATAACCCCTGAGACCAGCTTTTTATAGAGCAAGTGCTCCAGCTAACGAGCCCTCACAGGTGAACTCAATTAGCTTTGCTTGGATACCAGGTCAAATTAGATGCTTTATGCCAGCACTTAAAGTAGCATAAAGGAAGCAGGCCTTTTCTCACCTCCTGTGTCAATGCTGGTTTTTGTTAAGCCTTATGTTCCACAATTCCATAGTGCTCTGCATGTTACTGTTGTGGTGTGAGAGCTGGACTTCCTTCCTAGCATGCACTTTTTGAGGGCTGTACCACCAAAGAAATTGTCCCCCACTTGCAGGCTGCAGAGGGGTGACGTGGGCTTCATCTGCACAGCGCTGTCACACGGCACATCAGGAAAACACAGGCACTCACTTCTGAGCTTTTTCTCTCCCCACTGGCAGCAGTGAATTCCTCCCCTGCATGTTTCCTGGCCACTGCTGGTTGGACTTGTGTTCCTGCACTCTTCACCACGCTGGATGAAAGATTGAGAACTGCTTTGGGGGTTGATGGGGGGCAGGAGTGGCTTTTTAAATGTCAGGAACTCTGCAATGTATCTTAGGTTTTCTAAAGACTTTTTCAGAACTGAAATGTGACCCAGGAACTGCCTGCCCTAATTGAAGGGGGTAAACCGTGAAGCTTAAATGTATTTCCTTCTTCAGGTGCACTGAAGATAATATAGAAACAAGCCTTTTCAAGTTCAGAGTTAGCACAAGGCTAGGCTGACTCTTGAACAACGTAGCATGTTATCTGGTCTGCAGTGTGCTCAGATTTCCTGGAACTGCTCGCTTCAAGGGCAGAGCTGAGAGCATTTTTCTGAAATAGCTGTGTTACAGCTGTTAGAAGTTTTGGTTCATAATCTGTTTGTATATGGAGTAGTCTGTAGCTTGAGCTATGAAACAGCCAGCACAGAGGGAGCAGTGAGGAAGGTGAATTGTACAATACAATACTGAGAATGTGTTTACAGTACTCTGTCATGATATAATGCATTCATGGTTTACTGGCAATCAGTATAAAGTTGCTACTTTAAATTGTGACCAAAAATACATCCAAGTTCAGTAGGAATAAAAGGATGCAAAATCAAGTTGAAAACAAGATTTGGCTCAAGTTAGAGACCTGCCATGCAGTGTTACATAAATGTGAGCATGGGAGACCTTGGCTGTCTTGGAAGAGCAGGGTTTTGGGGCCAGTTGTGGTATCTTTGCTGACAGATCCAAGGCAGCTTTCCATGTGGGGGCACCACGTGGGGGAGCTGAGACAGCAGGTGTAATGGAAGGGTTTTGAGTCTTGCGAAGCTGGTTCTGCTCAGTCTTTGGAAAGAAAGGCAAATCCACTTACACCATTCCCTGTCAGCAGGTGACTTCTCTTACAGTTGGAGGAATTTGAGAAATCACTACTTAGGGTGGAAAGCTGTGGGCACCCTGAAGCAGAAGCAGCTTCTGTAAACAGGAGGCAAATGTATGTTAGGGCAGAAAAGTGATCCTGTGTTCATAATCTGTTTCCTGTGATCTAATCTGGGACTTCAGAAGGAGGGGGGAAATCCTTTTGTAGGTTTCAACAGAAGGTTACCCCTGTGCTAAATAAATTCTGGATAGGAAACTGGTATGTTTTAAGTGGAGCTTTGTGCACTCTGTCAGTCTTGGTCTGTGCCGTTCAATGCCAGCCAGTGCAGGCACACCAGAGGGTACCCCGACCCTTTTTGGTCCTTTGCCAGCATGAGTAATCCCTGCTGTGTTCCTCACAGCCATCTCCCCCTCTCCCTGCCCTGTGGGAACAGCTGCCCCACTCACTCCACAGCTGCTCTGAGGACAAGGAGTTGAAGGGGCTGGTGCCCCAGGAGGCTCTGGGAGGGAAGGAAGCATTCCTCAGTACAGGGCATCAATCTCACAGCTCAGCTTGTTCAAAGAAAGTTCTCCAGCCATTTGAGAACTCATGAATAGTGTTCTCTTCTGCTACTCTGTCCTCCTTGTTTTGGGATAATTTTGAAGTACTTTTTCCCCTGTCTTTGAAAGCTACACATTCAGGAGTTCTGCATGTGACTCCCTCTAAGAACTTCCAGACCACTTTAAAAAACGTGTGTGCACACCCCCACATGAAATGTAAGGTATCATGGTTGAAAGGCTGCCAGGCCCAGCTGTAAGTGTTCTCCTAATGAACAATGCAGGCTGCAGTTTGAATACTGGAAAACAGTCAGTGCAGGAACCAGTCATCAAACACCAGGGAGACAGGAACTCGCTTCCAATTGCACAGCCAGACCACAGATGTTCTGCAGCCACGGGAGAAGAGGACCAAATGCTGCTAAAATCCATAATCCTCACTAAGTGTTCAAGAGTGGTAAGAAGCAAATGGATCATTTTGTCCAAGTCTATTTCTTCCAACAGCTGAGCAGAGCTCAGGTGACTGACACACACCAGCTGTGTGTGGGGGGGTCCCATTGCAAGGCAGTTCCGGACAGGAGTTTCCCACTAATGGTGTAGGAGTGTGCCAGCTCCCAGTTTCCCTGCTTTGGAGCTCAGTGCAGCTCCAGGCAGCGGTGAAATGAACTAAAGCATCCCATCTGCAAGAATCCCATCTGCAAGGAAGCACAACTGCAGCAGCTCCCAGACAGAGGCAAACTGGACACGTGTCACAGCAGTTTTTGTTGACCATCTTGTAAATGAGACATACCACACACTTTGGTTGCAATTATTTTTTAATGGAAAAGACTAATCAATGTTTTACATAAATATCAGTTAGTGACAAGAAGTCAGTTGAGTAAAGGAATACATACCCCCAAGTTTTAAAGGCTCATAATGACCTGACAAAGTAGCACACAATGACGACCACATGGAATTGATTGGAAGAGGTGGGCTGCACGTCAGTCCCCTTCATGAAGTTCAACTGCTGATCACATCAGGCTGTTACTGGAGTTAGTCACAGTGCAGTCTTCCCATGCAGCAACAAGGACACGTGGAGGGGAAAGTGAACTCCTAAAACACCTCTCTGCCTCCAGCAGAAAGCCCTGGCTATGAAAGTACAAAAGCCTCAAGTGTTTTTGCTGATGTTAAGCCCTTTCAGGGTCTGGTTTCAGATGTGCAGTCTCCCCTTCTGAGACTAAAAACTTAGATTTAAATGAATGCACAGGATTGATCAGACAGGAATGTGTTCACACTGCAAAGTGACATCAAGGTCGGATCTTAATAATAATTTATTTTCTACAGGGTTGTGAAGAACTCAAATCACTTTTATTCCCAGGCAGGCTGCAGGGATGGGGAGTAGGGGGGGGCTATTTTCATAGTCATTAAGAGCAATTTGTTAAGTGAGTAGAAGCTGCACCAGAAACTATGGAACCTCACAGTTTTCCCATGGAGCCTGACAGGCATGATCCACATTTCCTGTAACGTCTCTGCACTTGTTCCTACAGGCTCAAAGGCTGAATATCTCAAGAGGTATTGCTCATATTATGTCCACAGCTTCAGGAAGATCCGAGTTACTGGACCCCACTTTCACATACATAATCACATGGAAACCACAGATTAAATAATTTCAAACTGCATCAGTGGGAGCCACAGATTGCCAAATTAGTGTTTCCCAATTAAACAGCATGACATCAATCTGCTGAAGGCATCTAATTCCCCAAATATTACTCTTAAATATTATGTGGCTAAGATGCCTGCTTTCCAGTGGTTTAGTCAATAAAAATGCGTTATGAATTACCTAGAACTAAGAGAAACACACCTTTCACTTTACAGCTTTTTCAGTGACATTCAAATAGTTTGTAAATGCTGGGGACACAGTAGGGTCTGATCAACTAGTACGTGACAATTTACACCTTACCCTGTTCTCTGAAAGGCTCAAAATTCCAAGAAGAGTTTTGATTTAGAAGTAAGTTACCAATTCTCCTGTCACGTGTTGGGTCCATAAATCCATGTTATTTATCCAAGTCTGGATTTCACATATCTACCTGGGAAATGCACCTACACAAGATGCAAATGAAACCTCCTAAGTGAGCAACTGCTCCATAAAACAAATTGCTTGCCTAAGTTAGCTGGAACCCAACACATGACAAAGTTGTAGCAGCTGAAAGGAACAGCAGCACTTCTGAAGTCACTGTCAAAGGTGGATGTTCCACAGCACCAGCAAGATTCTGCTTTATACCTGCACTGGCTTCATACTTAAGTGACAACCCGTTAAAGATCCTCGTATTCCAATAACAGATACAAATTTGCTAACACCTCTAAAGCATCAGATTGCTTACGGTCAGTGGGTTTACATTTCAGAATTAACAACAACAAAAAGGGATCTTCTGCACATAACTCTGTTAGATAAAGAATCTTTCTTTTTGTTATAATTTTAGAAGAGAAAGCAGACAGCCAAACACAAAACACAAGCACTCAGCTGGCTGCAGTCACTCAGCATGATGTGCGACGGATGGCAGGAAGGGGATGATTTCAACACTTCCAGTTCTTCACATCTAAACAAATTTAAAAGGGGGTTATTCTCTATGATGAACAGCAACACTTTGGAAAAAAAAAAACAATTATAAGACACCCTTGGAAAAAAGTGATATTAACGTTCCTCCTAGAACTGAGTATCCTGCCTTTCAGGGTTTGAAGTACTCCTGCTAAGAATCATTTTCATTCATTTCAAAAAGCATGACAGAGCTATCATCAGAAAGGATGTAAATACATTACTAAGGTAAGAAAGAAGCTGCCTGGAGATTGACACATTAATTCCATATCTTAGTTACAATGAGAGGTATTACCAAGTGTCAATCACTGGAGAGATTTACACAAGAACAGAAGTAATTCCCTCCCTGGCCTGTTATCAAAAGAGGAGGAATAAAAACAAAGGAGAATGGTTCAAGCTGTTAGAAGGTCTATGGGGAGGAAATTGCTACACTGTTAAACTGACATTCAAAGACTTGAAGCTGGCCACTAGCTGCCAGTGTCTCTGTTCTGTATCCCCAGTGATGCTCAGGCTCAGCTGTTGTAATACACTGTGTCCTACCTGTAAAGGAGACCGATACAGCCATTTCTCGTTATCTCCACTGAGTTTCATACAGGCAAAAAGGTCGCAAACTGTAGGAAGGCCAAAGTCCTGAAAGAGAAGTCACCTTAATTACCAACCCCAAACATAAATACATTCTGATGTATTTTCAAATTCTGTAAAGTGTTCAAAATCAAAACCAGTTTCTGAGCCTTTGAGATTAATGCTTTCTTCATTTAGTATAACATATTAACTTGTTTAGTGCTAAGTAACCAATAATTGTGAAAACATTAAAAGAGCCAAGAAACCTAAAAACTTCCAGTCACTATTATCCAAAAGAGCTATGACTTTGGAAGAGAATGAAGTCATTAAATTCAGTAAAGCAATAAACCTGGCACGTAAGACACAAAAGTATCAAGAACTTATGCTCACTTGTGCTTTCTTGCGCAGAAGCCATTTATCTTCCACCGGAGGCGGGTTTGCACTTTCTAGGTTGTTTGAAGTCAACACCCAGCTGTTTACATTTAAGGGGAGATGGAATGGAGCCAAGAGGTCCAGGAAAGGACTCTTGAAACTCTTGTCTGCTTTTTCCTGACTCTCCTTTCCTTCTGTGCTTTCTGCTTTGTGCTCAGCCTTGGCCAGCCAGCTTGTGAGAGGTCTCTCGAGCAATGCTTTCCAGGCTTCTGCAATCTCTGCTGAATAATCTGCTTTCTCTGCACTCACGGGCTCCCCTGGGAGCTGCTGTGCAGGGCTAAGCCAGGAACTGGCAGCAAACTTGGTCTTATCATGCTCAGGGTCTGCTGCATCCCTCTGGCTGACTGGAACTCCATTTTTGTCTTTCCCATCCTTCTTCAGAAGCCATTTGCAAAGAGCCTCTTTTCCACAGTTTTCATCACACACACACTCTGAAAAGCTGGCACACAGATCGTTAGCTTTGCACACATCTTCCACTTTAAAGGGGGCCTGGGGATGCTGGAGAAGCCAAGCATTTACAGCAGACGTAGTGGGTGATTTCTTTCCATCAAGATGCTCATTCAGGCACTTCAGATTTCCCAGGTTCTCAATTTCCACGCTTTTGCTCTGGCTGCCACGACAACTGGTACAAGTTTCAGCTTTGAGGAGCCAATCATTCAAATTGCATTCTTCCCTAAAAGGTTTAAATTCATTCTTCCATTTCTCATCTGAAGCAATACCTCCATTTTCTGTGTCAGGAGTAAGCAGCCACTCAGAAAGGTCCATCTCTTCTTGTCCAAGGGATTCTAATTCCTCCACCTTTTCAATAGTGGAAAAGGATGAGTTGAGAGTAGAGGTGGACTCCTTGCGACCAGGGGAATCCGTCTTCCCAGCAACATCACGCTGCTGATTGTGCAGGAGCCAGTTCTCCAGATCCTTCAGATTTCCCCAGGCTTGCTCAAAGTAGCAGACTTTGGAAGAATTCAAACTCTAGTAAAGACACATTGAAATACATCCATTAAAACTAAAAGGCAATGTTCAGTAACTGCACAGTTAGTGCTCAGAGCGTTCAGCTAGTACGTGCCAAAGCATCAGCTGAACCTGAGGCAGAATGAAGAGTACTACAGAAGGTTTCATTCCCACGTACTCTGCTTGCAATCAGGTACCGTGTCTTCCCCTCCGTTCAAACTAGGTCAGTGCACAAAAGGTTTACCTGGCTGGGCTCTGACACACACTTCTGGGTGAGCCACTCCTCCAGATTGGTGCTGGGGACGTAGGGAGCCTGGCGCACAGGCCTGCTTCCCAGTAGCCAGTCAGCCAGCGCGGCACTCGCTGTCCCGCACAGCGCCTGCTGCTGAGAGACAAAGCCCCTGGTTAGGAGACAGACTGACTGCAGAGCCAATGCAGGGGGAGCACCAGCACGGGCACCCAGCAGGCTCCGGCCTTTCTGCACCAAAAGGGAATAGTGCTCCCTCATTATGGAAAAACCCATAGCAATTGGACAGCTCCTGCATCAAGGAACACTGAATTCAAAAATCCTGACAGTCACACCCCACATACACTTTCATACTCTGCTCTTGCCTGCTGTTCCTGGAGCAGCTACAGCGTCAGACCACTGCTCACCATAGCCACTGTTACTGGCTACTCAAGCATCTTAACAAACACAAACCATTACTCAAGCTCACATAACGTGCTTGAGTTCTCCTCTTCCCTCTAATGCAATTAAACACTCACACACAGGTCAATCTTACCTGCTCACAGTTCAGCAGGGCACAGTTCTGCCCTGGGAACCAGGGAGAAGCATTCTCTCTCTCTGAGGTTTGCTGAAAGGAAAGTAAAAATGAATTTAAATCTCCATTTTGTCCAGTTTCTAAGACAAATTCTACAATAAAGCAGAAGTAAAGCACAGTTACAAATGCTCGGTGCTTTATGGCTAACAATGTTCTCAACATTTACAAACAGAATAGAGAAAAATAGACTATAAAAATACTACCTTGAGCCTGCTTCCTTTAACAGAATTGTCTCAAATAATACAGGAAATATGCTGCGTACATAAGAATCCCAAAATACTTGTATCACAGAAAGCATCTGCAATGTTTTAACTATTGCTGTCTAAAGAAAACAGTAACAAATTTTCATTTGCTGGAATCGAGTAAGAATGCAATAGTCATTCCCTCAGCCTCTGCCAAAATACATTAAAATAACACATACATAGCTAAACTCAGTGAGAACTACATGCAATAATTAATAAACCACTGTGTATTTATTATACAGCTAAAATTATATGACTCGGGCACAGGATCCATTCAAGCTGTCACTAAAAGTAAAAATATCACTTGGAATATATTGCATTACTGGAAAAAAAATCTTTGAGGAAGTATTCCAACCCAGGGAAGTGCTGGTGCTTACCATGGTTTTAATGGAACCAAATGAGGTAATAGCTTGGCGAAGGTAAGATGTGTCAGCCTCAAAATTCAGAATGGAAGACTCTTCAGGTTTAAGTGTAAGACCTTCCAGTCTGAAAAAGTAAGGTGAAAGTTACAGAAAGGAAAAAAGACAATCTTCTTCATCTGTCCTGTTTTGGAAGTCAGTCCATTATTTCATAAAAAGGCTTTCAAGCTACTCGGCAGTAATTAGGTAACAAATAAGATTTCTGATACAGCATACAAAAAAAGGAATGGTTAGCCACAAACCAAGAACAGAATAAATTGCCAGCAAAACACAAGTTTCACCTTATTTCAGCTGCCATCAACAACTAATATTTGAAATAATCTGCATAAATGAGTACCTCTCCTGCTCATTATAGTCCTGGTTTATCACCTCAGACTTTAAAGTTCTTATTTCTAGGAACTGCTAAAAATGTAGAAACAGTGAGATCTATTATTAGTTCTATTAGAACAAAAACTCAGATTAAATTCATAAGTTAAAATAAACCCAACTGTGTTAACTTGCATCACAAAATACATTTACCTCTCCAGGCAAACCGAAATCTGGTTTGCCAGTTCGTTACTGTAGGAGCGTTCCAGCTGGTGAATAAGGCAATTGAACTGTCCCAAGTACTGCAGGGGAGACAAAACACACGTTATTGTTTCGGCTTCCAGGATTAAACCCGAGCCAGCGCTTGCCAGGACAACGCTTGCTCGAAAACGCCAGGCAGCGACGGCCAAGCAAGCCTCACCCAGTAGAGCTGCTGGGCCTGCTGCTGCAAGGCCTCCTCTTTGAGCTGCTGGATGAGATCCACCTGCTCGACGAGCCACACCTCGCGGCTGCGCAGGCACTCCAGCTGCCGGCTGATGTGGCTGTGGATCTCGGCCTTCACCTGCCGGGGAGCACACGGCAGTCGGCAGCGGCCGGGCCCGGCGCCCGCAGCCGCCGCGCTGACCACTGCCTGCCTGCCAGCGACCACGGCTACTTCTGACACGTTTGTTTCTCAACAGCCACCACGGCACCCCAGGACTCGGCTCAGCAACAGTGCCAAGGCTACCTTTAAACAGGCAGCAAAGAAAAATCATCTTTGTAATCTCTCTCTATTCTGACCAATCAATCAAAACCTTTGGAAATCCTGCATGCCTAAGCTAGTAACACAGGAATACCTTTACCAAGAGCATGCCGAAATGACACAGCTATGTTTGCAAACTGCTAGGAAAATTTCAGACCATAATGATAATAGTTAATATTCTGTAATAATAAAAACTTTAATTGAAGTCATGTTAGTTATTAAAAAGTCTTTAAGAAGTAATTTAAAATTACCTCCCGCCAGTTTTCTTTAATCTGCTGTTCAGCTTTGACAATTCCAGATATAGCCGTTTCCAAGTCCTTCTTTGCTTGAAGGCACTTTGCCAGAGTCTCACTGCTGCAGGGATTTCTATTTCTATCTTGTGGTGGACTCATTCTTGAAGTGTTCCTAAAACACAATGGAAAGAACTATTTCTTAATAGTTTCTATTCCTCTTTAACAGAAGAGGAAGGGCATCATATGAAGAACCATCTGCTCTACTTCACTCTAAAGGTGAACAAGAAAGCCTCTCGACAGAGATACAAGCTTTCTAAACATGGATAAAGCTCTCCTCCAGGAGCAACAACCGCCTCTCAGCTCACAGAAGTTGCACAATCACAGGAAAACCAGCAGATATTTGACAACAGCTTCAGCCACAGGAGTTTAGGCAATCCCCCCCTGCAGTCACCTTCCTCCAGCTTTTATGCCTAGCCAGCAAACTCCAGAGCTGAGGGGCTGATTCAGAAAAGGTTCAGCAGCAGTGCTGGAGGAGCTGGGGGAGAAAGGCTTGGCCAGGGGCAGGAAATATTTCAGTCACCGTTTTTTCCTCTGCATGCAAATGAGCTGGCTCCCATAAATGAGAAAATGCCAATACAGTTTCATCAACTGAAAACCCACATGTTGCTACAAAGATCACTCTTTATGAAGTTGCAAAGGGCAGAAGTTTTAACAGCTACTCATTTTTTTGTCCTGGTCACAGCTGCGGTGACTTAGCTTCAGCACAGTCTCAAGTAGAAGGGGCTCAAATACAAAATTTCTACAGAAGTTACACTGGTAAGGATTCTGCAAGTAAGGATGAAAAGATAGTATGGATTTTTAATAAAAACGGGAAGGATCAGTGTAAGCACTTCTCCTGAACAGCGGGTTATTTTGTCATGAGGAGTGTGAATTCTCCCGTCAGTTTCATGGGATTCCTGAAGCACTAAACATTCATAGAACAAGTACTATTTTAAACCAAGTCCTCAGCAATGACAGCTATGGAAACTCCCAGTAGATTCAAAGTGTACACATCTAAAATGACACAGATTTTACCACTGCTCTGGAGGGAACTGAAAGTAGTTTCGAAGAGGACAAGACAACCAAGAGCTTGTGTTACTTTGTCTTAGTTAGTCTGCAATTTCCAAGCCCCATGATCATACAAAGTGCAACTCAGAAGTCCTTCTACAGCCAAGATCTACCAGACGGACATGAAAGTGTGTTTCACACAGCAGAGGCTAAGAGTGGCCTGCAAGTGGAAGGTGACAGAAAAAGCAATGTTCAGCGTGGGGCAGGAGCAGAGGCTGCTTCCCCTCCGTTCCCTCAACACCACGGCTCCCTGTCTCCCCAGCGCCTCTGGACACAGGACACAGGCCAGGCACAGAAGCCAGCCCTAGCCCCTGCACACAACTCAATCCCATCCTCACCATAACATCTCATCTTCTAGCAACTGCAGAGCACAAATACACGAGAACTCAGATGTAATCTTGAAGCTGATGTTATTTTGCACCAAATCAGACGGTGCAGAAGTCCAAAACACATCACTCTCCACGCTGTGCTATGAACACCAGTTTTGTCCCAGTGTCTGCAGACCCCAGCTGTTCACAGGCTCACTTCTGTAAGGTTTCATGATCTTCACCATGCTAGCACTGTTCAACAGAAGGTAAGCAAAGCTTTTTCTCACAACACTCCCCAGAATTTATCTTGCTTTTCAACCCTCATGTACAACCTACAGGAAGTAGGAGCCAACAGTGTAAGCCCTAGTTCTCAGATGTAATCTAACAAGTAGATGACAGCAATACACCCAGCTAAGAAAAAAAGGATGTTAGATACCTTAAAAACTATCATATACTCAAAAGTAAATTAAAAACATCATATTGGTTATTATTTTATTTTTTATATTCTTACATAACAATGAATCAAAGTCTGAAAGGCTAAATAAAACTACCATACTCGCTCACACAATAGGTATTGTACTCAACAACTCTTGCGAAAATTATGTTAACCTACTTTATCACATTCTGTATTATCAACTTGGTAACGGCACAATTGAATTTAAGAAGCTTACAGAAACTTCTCTGATGATCTCTGAAACTACTGTTTGTTGCTTTTCCTTTTTTCGATGATTGCAAGACTCACTCCAGAATGCACAGAGAGAATGAATGCTGCCTTCCTCCAGCAGCCAGCTCCAGTTAAAATGGCTGTTCTTAGGCTTTGTCACAAATAAGCCAGTAAAACTCACACGCTGAGCGTGAGAGCAAATCCTTTCTTCTCTTCAATTTCCACGAGCCTCTAAAACGAAGTGAGGGCAAGTACCTATTTCCTTGCTTCCCAGTTACTCCCAAACAGCACTGAGAATTTAAGCCGTCTTCAGGTCACATGCCCTGAAACACTCGCGATCACACACTTCGGCTCAACAGTAACAAAATACAATTACTTCTGCAAGAAGACACAGGGCTGCAACACACCGTCCCCGGCTCTGGCCTTTTCCGTGCCATCAAACTGTTTCCAAGCACACGGGGGTCCCCACCAGTCCCCGCGATGCGCGTCACGGACGCACAGCCCCAACAGACGAGCTCGCACTTACTTTCCTCGCTCAGGAAGCGATCCCGCAATGTCCTGTTTATAACGCAGCTTCCATTCCCAGGCACGGCCTCCGGAACGCTTTCCGGAACGCTTTCCGGAACGCTGCCAGCCCTGCAAATTCCGAGCCGAGCCCTGGCTCGCCGGAGCGGCCCCGCGCCTTATCGGGGCGGCCCGGCCCCGAGCACCGCCCCGGGCACCGCGCCCGGCCCCGAGCACCGCCCCG
>VXBQ01007757.1:6821-17562 GCA_013400175.1 Phainopepla nitens
CCCGCCCCCTTCTCGTGGTTACCAATTTTAACGAAAAGCAATTTGGAAACATAAGCCTGTTTTCTGAATATTTGTAAGGCAAACAGCATGGGGGCTGCTGAATATATTTTAGCATCCTTACTTTCTCTCTTTCCCTGTCACCCCCCCCGCCAGCTTCCCCCTCCCCATACCAACAACAACATCAGCAGCAAGTCCCCCTACCACTTTACACTTGTATTTGGCTACTGTAGCAAAAGACAGATATTGATAAAACCAGGATTAATTCTGTATATTTGTCAGGCAAACAGCCCCGTCTCCTAGAATGACGCAAATAACAGATTCTATGGCTCTGGCTTTCTATATTCTGCACCCACGCACTCTGCTTGGTCTCCCACGGAATCAGCTACAGAGAGCAATGATCCAGATTATACAGAGAGAGGGGTGGGGGAAAGGGAGAGAATATCAAATGAAATTGCAATTAAAAATTATAATGCTGCTATTGTCTGTACGCAAATGGCTAAACCTGAGCGTGCACAGTGGTACACAGAGACACACACGCGCACCCCCTGAGCCCCCCGCCTCAAACCCAGGCATCAATAGCAACCAGACAAAAGAGAATTGTCTTGCTGACAAATCCGGGGTTTATCTGGCCAAGAGAGGGATTTTCTTTAAGCACCACACCTTTCCCTGCTCCCATTAAGCAAAACAAGTCTCTGAAACGACCTCTCCTGCCACTAAGTGTGTGAAGAGGGGTCAATTAACAAATGCAGCCGGGGAGGGGAGGGCACCAGGAACCCTTCCACGGTCCCAGAGGAACTAATGAGGACCTTGAGGAGCAGATCGCCTTCCCTGTCTCCCAGTCAAAGGGATGCAGCTGTTTCTTAAAATGCCTAAAAAAAGGCAAGCGCAAAGGGTTGTTGCTATTTTTAAGCACATCTCTCATTTGCTGGAAAATGGCACTAAAAGCACTAAACAACCTCCCTGCCCCGGGGACAAGCTCAGGCACACACGCCAGCACCCGAGGGAAAGTCAAGGTTTATGGGACCATCTCTTCAGCAGGTGAGAATATTCTACTATACCCTGCCCACCATCAGCCCTTTTCACACCTTGTATGAAGAGAGAAGCAAAATGCTGGGGCAATCAAAAAGCTGGTAAGTTATTTACTGTCTAATCTGTACACACACATTCCTTATTTATTAACTCACTTAATTATTACCAACTTCTTTTGCAGACAATGAATTTCCTAATGTCAATAAACTGCAATCAATGAGGTAAGGCTGTCTCCTCCTCTGTCTCTTAGCCAGACAATGCCATTGCAAGCTATGGTAGTGATATAGCAGCACGCAGGGAGGGGGACATCACACACCTATATGAGATCACATCATTGGCACTGTCAGGCTTGGGGAGACAGATTAGGCATTTTAAAATGACTACACACATTCTCTGGTAGAAGTGAGCAGATCCACTCTCATTCACACATCTCTGGCATGCCAGCCACAAATCCATCTTCCCAAGACTGGCACAGATGTTGTGCTTCAGATCTAGGAGAAAAGCCCAACCTAAACCGTGCTTTCACCATATACACCTGGGAAGCTGGTCTTTATAGCAGTAGCAGTTCAGAAGCCAGACAGATGCAGAGAAATACCACTGGAGGGAAAGACCTCATACCGAGGACAGAACAGGATGCCTCAAGAGCTCAGACAGAGTACCAGACACACAACATATTTTCTTTGAGGAACTGCAACAAAGCTCATCCTGGGTTAATAAAACCATTAGGCAGCACAGGAGTTTGAGGATGGAGGAGTGCACACCTAAACTATTTTCTGTCGCTCAGACCCAAGAGCTTTCAGATAACTCATGGCCTACTGTGGAAGGAGGGGATGATCATCTATCTACTCTATTCCCTCCCACACGTACCCCAAGAGCGTTGCGTTTCTCTGTAGTGCTCACTTCTGTGCACACAAACAGACGAAAGCTCTGCTTTAGAAAGCTCAAGCCTTAGTTTTTCTCAGTCACAGAGAAAAGAGTATCAACCTGGTTGTGTACCAAGGATGATCTCTGAGGCAGGCCAGGAGCAGGCATATGGGTAAGCCTTGCAGTTCCTGAACCTCAGGCCCTCTCCAGCCATAAAGATGCCTGAAATTCCCTCCCTCCTTCACATCCTGAGCAGCTCCTTGCAGTCACATGTGTGGGTTACTTTGGATTGGTTTTGTTCGTTTGTTTGTGTTGGGGGATGAGTGGCTTGGGTTTTTTTCTGGGTTTTTTTGTGGGTTTTTCCCCCTAAGCTCCCTAGTCTTAGTGAAAGAATTAGACCTTCCTATCAATGGGTTTAACATGTTCTCATGGAAGCTGTAGTACCATCTTTCAGCCTCATTTTCATAAAACCAGCCTGCCTTCCTCTTTGTTCTCCCCTGCTTCTCCAGCCCAGTGCATCATTTCCAGCTCAGCAGAACCATCTCCTGTCTTCCCTGCCTACTGCAAAAAGCTTGGTTGAAGTGAGGTCCAGTGCCCAGAGAATCTCTCTCATGAAGAAAATAAAAGAAATGGAAACTATCCAAACTGAAAAGAATGTTTGGCAGGTGACCACGTACCAAACAGCAGTCCCCATTTCTCCTGATCATAAGATGCACAAAAAAGAAAGTCTGTCTTCTATCTCTATATTTTAGTTACTAGCCATCTCATTTTTGAACAATTAAGCCTCCCTGCCAATGACGTCTTAATGAAAGCAATGGATCCTGTATTTTTTCCTCCACTGTAAAGAGATACCTGACAGTGACTGAAGCAGCAGAGTCCCCATCAGCTGCAGGCACGTGGCCTTTCACCTATAGCTACTGAAGATGCCAAAGGGGCAGCCCAGTTTCTCCACATATTGAACTGTCCCTACTCTTGGAAATTTCCCTTTCAGGCTCTGCCCTGATATCCCTGATGGATAATGGCCCAGATTGGGATACTACTGTTATTATTAATAGTAAAACATTGGTGTGCACAAAATTGTTGCTCAAAACCAACTATGACCTGACACTTAAAAAGTAGTATACTTTGAAAATAAAACTATTTTAGTGATATTCATAATTTTTTTGGGATTTCAATCCAGCAAATTCAAGGCACCACCTCCTTTTCAGTTTTGCTTTGCTGTAGTTTGACAGTGGCCTCCCCAGAGCCTTGGAGATCTGTTCACCTGTGAGCTGCTCAATAACATAATTGCTATAAAATATTCTCCTACCCCAGTCTTACTCCCACTAACGTTTCAAATCTGCTCTTGGCCTAGTTCACCCAAGCAGCCGAAAGACACATGATATGTTCCAAACACAAGGAGAACAGAAGATAAACAGAAACAGAGTGAAGTGCCACCAGGATATACTAGGATCTCACAAACTCACCTCATCTTTTTGAATAAAATTCACCTTGTATCAGGTCAATCAATAACTTATGTTAGTTAACTTTTGTTACAGGAAAACGTAGAAGGCAGAAGAAAGAGCAATCACATTGAAATGGAAATAAACTAGAGCAACATCTATTCAACAATTTGCTGGTTTTTATAGGTGGTAGAGTATATTCTAGTGAAATGACTGAAGAAGAGTAATTGCTAGTTAAAGCAGAGGATTAGAATCTAGACATTCCTCTTTCAATCACAAATTTGCTACAAGTGTTGATCTGAAATTTGTCATGGAAAGTCTTTTTTCTTTGAATAATTTTGAGGTGCTCCTCAAATTTTAGATGAAGTGCCAATCACTTTATGTTTGGCATATCTACTCATGAAACAAAGATAAGACAATACTCACTTACCTAAACAGGATGTTCTTGAAGATATCTATAGCATTGAGATAATCAATAAAAGTCGTCAGTAAGAAGACAGCAATATTATAAATAAACAGAGATCAGAGCATGCAAGAAAGCAAAAGGAGGAAAGAAACCTTTACCTCCAACATCAGAATGAGAAAATGTAGTACATCATTAAAAAAAAAATCTCACCTGTGTCAGAAGATCAAGGATTTATTAAGACTTCAATTTATGGATCATTTTGAGAACCTGAATGCATATACCAGGACACCAATAAAATAGACAACTTGTGCAAGTATCATCTCACATAGACTGTATTAATAAACTCTTTGAACAGTTTGGGGTTGAAATGTCAGTTTATGTGGGTTGCTTTGTCATCATTAGCTTTTCTGTTTACATTATATATATATATATATATAATTGCTATAACATGTAAAATTATAGAAACTGGATTTTCCTCCAATGGCTGCAAAATCAGGCCCTGGAGACATACTTCAGCATAACAGGGATGAAAAGAAGAAAAGCATTAGCATAATGAAGCTAGTGGAAAAGAGTACTAAGGTCTTAATACTGAGGATGATATCAAAAGAAAATCATATTACTTCTTAATAAAAGTTAAACCTATGGAAGAACTACAGTGAATAGGCATCATACTTCAGATACAAAGAGCATAACCTCTGAGGAATCCTGCTACAAATTTGATGATCCTTTACACTAAGATTTGATTTTCATTACCCCTTAAAATGGAACCTGTCACGAAAAAGATCCATGACCTTTAACATAATGTGCACACATATCTAGCAACCACCTTAAAGAAAGAGTTATAAACGAGACCAAAAAGATAAGACAACACTTCAAGGTATATTATACTGGAACTTGAACAGGTAGAAAATAAGGGAAGGCTGTGATGAAGAAATGTCAAAAATCTGTTTCAGTCTTTACCTCAAGCTAACCAGTAGTACAGTCAGTGTGAGAGAATGTGATGTAGATAGGGTGATATTGAAGTAATTTAAGAAGAATTTAGTTACTGAGATAATAAAACATGAAGCCAAAGGATGCATCGAAGAAAAAAAATGTCAAGTTCTCTCAAGGCAGAAGACAGTGGGGTAGGAAAAAGAAAATATTAATTTAGCTTCATTTCTTAGATGGTGAGGTGAAAGACAAGGTGAGATGCCTCGGGTTATGAAGACATGGCCTTGTGAGCTCTTATCCTGACCTGTGCTCCTGTGACACTGTTCTTTCCTAATTTGTTGCTTCTGATTTGTTCTTCCTTATAATGTAGCTCATTGTGGCTATCAAAAATTGCAACAAAAAATTGCTACTCAGCCAGAAAATGTAACACATATTCAAATAAGGACGGGATGGTGATTTCATCATTCACTCCTCTACTTACCTTTCGGGGTAACAAAAAGTCTCAAATTCACACTGTTCAGTAGTCCTGGAGTTCCTATCTCTCTAGACCCTCAAATTCCAGAAATCCATATTCAGTAAAGCAGAAACATCTGGCAGTTTCCAATAACATGAAGGAAAATTAAAACACAAATGGATCAAAAGATCTAGATCACAGATGATTTTTCGTCTGAACATCTATTTTTATCCCCAGTTAACATTTATGCACTGTGTGTGGTAATAGCAAGTTCAACCCTATAAATGGCACCAATATCCAAGCTGTTTCTGCTTGGATCCAAGCTGTGTTTTCTATGCAGTTTACAAATTAAACCACTGGTTCCTCACTGTGACTGGCAAACCAACAGTGTGTATATAACTTGTGGAAGTCTCAGGAGGATCAGCTGGGCAAGCACTGATGGCTTTTACTTTCCCAGATGCTGAATCTTCTCAATAGAAACATGCTAGACTTCACATTCTTTTACTTTGCCAAATAAGTGACTATGCCTATTAGTACATGGTGTTATTTGGTCATGAGCTGGGAGGAGGTAATTCATGTGACTGGGCACAGGAGTGGAAACATCTACAAGTTTTTTACTGTTAAGACATACTTCAGCTCCCCTAGGGAAAACTGTGACAGCTGCTGGACTAACAGCTATCACTGAGAAGACAAGACATACATGAAATTCACAAGAAGAAGGACACGCTTCATTACTTGGAAGAGTATAGGCCCTTTAGAAAGTCCTCAGAAACACCACTGCATTGCACACACTTGATCAAACCAGTACCACCAGCCAATATATGGCCAAATGCAGGCTGGGGAACTACAGTGGTTCTCTCCATTTGGTCCCTTCCAAAGCACAGGATGGGCAGCAGCTCTGTCTCTGGTCCTTGCTGTGGCTGTATGCACATCCTTTTAACGACAAGAGATGTGTATCAATACTTACCCAGCTCATGGTGTGAACTGGATGAAGTGTCATACATAACTTATAGAGTATTAGTAGAATATCTGGAGATCCATGGATGAGCAACAGAGAAGTGCAGACTATTATTATAGTGCTATAAATGCCTGCTGCAGAGCCAGGGGATGAAGCCCATATACTTATGCAAATGCCTCACAGATCACTGTTTTGTGCTGCTTTTGCAGTAATTGCAATTATTATAGGACTATATGAACAGAGACACAAAATCTGAATTACATTCCAGGTAATGATTTTCTGAGTAGTTCAAGGTTTGCATGCAAAAGCTGTTCTGAGCTGTTGTTCAAGTCTGACAACAAGTATTTAGCTAAATTTAGAAATGTGGGAATTTTTGTTAATGTTAATATTGTATCAGCTGATTGCTCCTTACATTAGCAAGCATCACAGGTTAGACTTTCAAACATGAGCTTCATTATTATATGCTGGCAATCTCAGATTAAGCTCCCATTCTACTGGGTGCTGTGCAAGCCCAGAATCAAAAAGTAACAGTGTGGAACATTCCAGATGTGAGCCAACACCTGAAAACAGGTTGGAGCATTAAAATAAATCTGGATCCTTATTCAGAGGGGACAAAAAGTAAGAATAATGACAGATGATGTAATTGTGACCAACCCACCTGTGATGTGACAGGTACTGGATGAAAGAATGAACAAGACTCGGTACCTGCCCCATGAGGTTACAATTCAAATGGAAGGGCACAGAACAGAGTCCCATGAAAAACAGAGGAAAATTACTTGTGTCCCAGCATGGTTTTGTGTTTTGGAATAGTTATATTTTGCAGAAATATTATTGTTACATTATAAATTATATTATGGAGCTAACATATTGTTTATAGTATAAATTAAAATATATAATTATAAATGATACTTAATTTAGACTTTTATTAATTAAAAAATTACCTATTAATTACTTATATTATAAATTATATTGCAGGTAATTTTGATAGGATTACAGTAAGTGACAGACAAGTTCATAGGCCAGAGATCTTGGGTAGTGCAAAGGGAAGTGGAAAGTAAGCCAGCAGTAAGAGCAAGATGCATGGCCTCACACTCACAGTGGGACTCAATGGGAAGCTGGTGGCTAAGCCTGAAAATCAGGAGGAACTGAAGCTTCTTCACAACAAGAATCTTCAAGAATGTGTTGCAATAGAGCAGATATGAGGGCTGAAACTATCTTTGAGTCCTACTTGTGATCATGGTGTTTCAAGGTGAAAAATGTCATGGAATATCAAAAATACTCCAATGAGTATGAAGATGATGGAGCCACACAGCTTGATACTAGGTTTTCAACTGAGAAAGCAGAGGTGAACTAACTGGGCAGTGGGATGGCACATAGCTGTCACTGGATTTTGGAGTGTCTTTCAGAGAGGTCTGCAGTGAAACTGAGAGAGGGCAGCTGTTCTGCCAGACAGTTTGTGGACTTGTGTCCTCTTGCTCATTTTTCTATAAACTAAAAGAGAGTCCAAGCAATAAACTGTTTTTCTCTACCTCACCAGCACTGACCTTTTGTCCAGTGCTTCTACAGAATGCATAGTTTAGTAGAAGAAAGAGTTTTGCTTCTTGTGCCCAGAGTTTATAAGGTGGTGTGGGGTTGCCTCTCTGAAGGCGTTTCATATGAAAGTGCCCATTTCATTGCCCATTTACCATGAAGAAGACTGTATCTAGATCTCCAGAGGTACTGTGCAATTCTTGGTAAGACCATTCGGAGAAGTTCTGTGAGAAGTAAAGGATTTTCATCTATTGGCTGCCCACCTGACAATATGCGGTATGGTAACATAAACGACCACCATCTTAAATAAGAACTTCACTTTAGAATTAGCTTATGCAGTCTCCTTGAGAGAAGTTGCATCACAGGACATAGTTTAACATGAGACAGTCAGGAATAGCAGAAGACCATACAAATCAGGAGGAGCCTTAATAAGGAATATCCTTCTGCACAAGCATCTAAATCAACATAAGCATTTTAAGGGTAAGATCCCGAGTTGATGCAGTCCTGTTCACTGTTGGACTAGGAGGAGATGGTAATAGAGAGAAAGGACAGGGCAGCAAAAGAGGTAGTGGTTAGCTCTTTTAACACAGAGAATCCTTCTAAACCTGACATGAAAAGACACAGCATCTGGAAAGCTGCAGGAGGGTAGATGAGCAGTGTGCAAGCTGGAGAATTCCCTCTATTGCACAAGCTATGCAAATGTAATTGTAGGCTAGAAAGTGCAGTGACTCATAGGTGAAGTGGATGTGAGAATATCTGGGTTAAAGAGAGTTTGTACAGAGAAGACCATGTGTAGGACCTCAGAAGTTCCCAGAGAGAAGGAAGTGAAAGGAGTTAATGAAAACCCATTACCAAGAGTCATCCTGCCACAAACTGCTTTCTTGAAGTGTCAAGGGAGGAGCTCCTGAAGCTGTTTAAACCTGGTGGCATTTCAAAACATTCAGATATCCAGACCAGTTGAAGATTTGGGGGTTGGGATAAGGAGCAGAGAAAAGAAAAGATGAAGCACAAACCTCAGAAAACAAGTGTTGGGAACAACTTGGGGTTCTGGCAGAAAATGATAGAGATCATTGAACCAAAAATCAGAGGTGTTAATGTAGACTGTGAGGGCACAGGTGCAAAACAGCATCCCAAGGTGACACACTCCAGCTGCTGTAATGTTATGTGGAGGAGACAAGAGAGTGGCACCGCCCCATAGTGTTTCACTTTCTGCAGTCTCACTACTCAGATGACCCCCATGACATATGCATCAAGAGTCACAGGAATAAAAGAAAGGATTTCCTCAACTGGACAGGCAAATGAGAGGAGTCAACAGATGGCAGTAGAGGTGATTCAAGTCCAAGTTAACTTGTGATCTCCATATTTCTGTAAGGGAGGTTGATCAATGATGCAGCGGGATTCAGAAGAATTAAGTGTTGGATGTGTTCAAGACCAGGTTGGATAGGGCCTTGAACAACATGGTCAAGTGGACAGTGTCCCTGGGGGTTGGAACTAGATGATCTTTAAGGTCCCTTCCAACCCAAATCATCCTATGATTAAGAAATGAGTGTTTTGTAACCCATTCTTGACAGATCTGTCCCTCGTGACAAGGGGTGAAAATAGTGTATGAGCAAGTGCGAAGGGAAAACGCCGCCTCCTAACCACCTCACTTTTGACTTTCTGCACAACCTGCCATGGCTTTGACTTCCACTGCCACCTCACCCTTCTGAGGCACTTGGTCATCACCCTGTAGTTGCATGTTGTGTCCCCTCTGAGGTCAGGCTGCTCAATTGTTCCACTGAGTACCCTGAGATTCCTCAGAAGAAAAGGCGCTGCCCAAGGTGTGACACACTACTAACACTGTGCCCTGTGTCAGTTGTCACAAGGTATTACTCTTCTGATTGTATAGAACGTGAGCAGGATCATCTGAAGGGAAAAATGCTTTCCACTGATTAGAGCAGCTGGTCCCTACAGCTACTTTGGAAACCTTCCTCTCAGACAATGAAGACCATCCAACTTTTTCCAATTAAAAAACCTGCTTGAAATTAGTAATAAATCAAACCCACTCTTCTCTGGCAAGGCATCTCGTGATAACCACATCGAGTACAGCAGCTGTAAAGAAAACCAGGATGTGCACCACAGATGGCTGCAGCCAAGGTGGAGACTAAGAACCAGTAGCTGCTAAACCCCCATTTCTCTCGAGCTAAGAGTGTCTGCAATTTGCAAGCCACCAAGAATTAACTGAAAATTTTGGCATCTTGGCTTGCACATTGCAGAGCAGCAAAGTTTGGAACATGTAATTCTCTTTAGTTTCTCTATAGATCAGCTATCAGGAATTACTATGTATAAAGATTTCCCTCTACAGGTGGTTAGAGCTTGTAACAGCCTCTCACTTTCCTGCATCACTTTAATTAGAATTTTGCCTCATCATTTACTTTGTTACTATTTTACCTATTTCCCCCCTCTACTATGGACTTTCACATTCATAGTCTATTCCCAGTGGTAGCAAATTCTCTATGCAAGAAATGTCAACCTCCCATCCTCCTTAAGCTTCAACGCTGCTGACTTTGACTCTTTCTGCAATTACAATTTCATTTACAAGCTCGTTTCCCGAGTGACTTGATGCCTTTCTTCTCCCCCCCACCCCAAAATGTGACAAAATGAAAGTTGCAGCCTCTACGAAAAGTGTGTGTGGGTCTTAAATGCATAGCTCCCTGCCTGCAGTTTGAGCTCGCAAACTAGCATGCTTTCCTGCAGGAACATCAAATGCACAGGACACACGACACGACAGCCTAGAGAACTCTTCACAAGGAGGGGGAATGCAATGCTGTCCAGTCTTTTCCAAGGCAGGGAGCGGAACAAATCAGAAAAGTCTACTTCTTGTAAAAGCATCTAACAACTGAAATCAGAAAACTTTGCAAAAAGCAAAAGGAAAACACCTGCACGCACACACACACACACACGCACGCACACGCACAGAGAAACCTACCTTGCAAAATCTTCTTCACTTATTTTTGTATGCAAAGAAAAAAAAATCAACAAAGCAAAACAATCCCCAAACAAAACAAAAATAAATAACTCC
Organism: Phainopepla nitens; assembly: GCA_013400175.1. Lineage (NCBI taxonomy): Eukaryota > Metazoa > Chordata > Aves > Passeriformes > Bombycillidae > Phainopepla > Phainopepla nitens. Next base: position 17,496 of record VXBQ01007757.1, read on the forward strand.
CTCCCCTCCAAAACTGCTTTCTCCTCTTCCCCACGCCTTAGCTGGATTTCTAGGGAATTTGGGCACG
>VXBQ01007757.1:18355-38295 GCA_013400175.1 Phainopepla nitens
TGAGCCATTGAAGGGTGGCCCGCAAGAGATCAGAAGCACAAGATATTGATCTATCGATACCCTCTGGGGCCAAGAATTAATTTTAAATGAAAGAGCTGCACCTTGATTTTGGCAGTGGGTGGGTGGGCAGATGACAGAGGTTATTTTAGGATACCATTCACATTCTGTGAAGCTGCAGCTTCCACTTTCTCCCTCTAGATTCATTTTAAAAATATCTTTCCTTCCTCACCCCACCTCTCACGTGGACCTGTGGGCAAGCACATGTCACCCCCATTCATACAAACACAATGCAACGGAGCAGCGGTAATTTGCAGAGATGGTACATTCACAAACAGCAACCCAGTCGCTTTAATGCAGGTTGATTTCACAGAAAGGACACCGCAGCCCAGAGGAATTTGATTAGACTGGTGACTTAAATTTGCAAGCTGCTTATTGGGTTCCTTATTGTCTTCATTCTAAGTTAGCAGAACTGATTAATTGTCCCTCTTCTTTTTTTTTAAAAAAAGAAGCAGGAGGAAAAATTCCACTTACACTGTACATAGTAGACCTAAATCTTAGAACCAGTGGTAAAGGACAGTAAAAAACATTGATGGCAATCAGCTTTTGAGTGTTTTGCATCAAGGCACACACCCATGGCCAGATACAGCTCTATCTGTCCATGACCTGCACGGTGCAGATCTGTACATACGTACCAAACAGCAGATCTAATCCTGCAATGTTCATAGTTCAGGAGAGTGAGGATTTTTTTTTCCCTTGCATTCGTGAAAATATTCAGAAACAGAGGCACAGTGCTAGACAGTAATAATTTGCAAGATCAGGCCATAAATAGGGCTCTAGCCCTGCAAACATTTATTCACGTGCCAAGTGTTAAGACTGTGACTAATCTAATTTGAAATCAAGGGGATTACTCATAGTAGTAACATTAAATTCATGCATGTTTGCAGGATCAGGGCCTAAATGATTTATCACCACTGCAGCTAGGCACTTTTGGGTGCACCATTTATTACTTACAATACTTCAGCACTGTATACACTCAGATCCATCCAGGAGAGTGTGCATTGCTCTGCTGTAGTGAAGAATGAGCATCATATTCTGCTGAATGAGGAAGTATGTAACACACCCCAATATTCATATACTTGATCTGATTTTTGCAATACTGATGAACCTCCCAGAGGCCCTGCCTAAAACCACTTGGGGCAAATTTGCAGTCATTTGAGAAAGAAGTTGTAGATGCACAGTCCGCCTGAGATGGGCATCTCACAGGTCATTTGTGTGCACAGAGGCTCCACTCGTAGTTCTGAGGGAGAAATAGAGAAAGACTGAAAGCACGGCCATTGTATGAATCATTCATTCATACATTCATTCATCTTTATATTACTACTGATATTATTATTATTAGTACTACTATTATTATTATTATTGCTGTCATCATCATCCCCATCATCATTTTGCAAAAGATGTTTTGGCCCTGTTCAGACCGATCTGTTCTTCGATATTCATTTCTGCTGGTGCTCAGCACCAGTGATGACACTCTACTGCAAAAGCGATTGACCTTTGGCCTTAGGTCCCCACACGGAGCTTGTGGCAAACTATAGAGTCAAAGGAAGGGATTTGCACGTGAGAGGAAAGACGTGCTGAGGCAAGAAGGTGTCCAGGCAGCTTGCTGGGAAAACAACTAAGTGATCCACGTGGATCATGGGGTGCCATGGGCTGTTGGCTAAACATGAGCAGCACCCGTGCACTGTGCAGGTGACTTCTCCTGACAGCTCTTGGGAACAGAGTGATATACACTCTTCTCATGTTTTACAAGAGCTCCTTTTGTCCAAACCCCGCTATCTCTGGTTTAAACCAACATTTGTGAGTTCTCTAAAATAAACAGTCCAATGTTGTTTTAGAAACATAAGTAGTCAGGAAAAATCAGTAATGTTTTACTGAGGGAGGATAGAAGACAGTTAAAAACAACAGGATTAGGTTACCTGGAGCAAGAAAAGTGAATGCAGTTGTAGAAAAACAAGCAATTTGGTCATCTACTCCAATCAGTCACTGACAAAAAAATCCCTTTAACACAAACTATTCTGAAGTTTCTAGATTTTTTACATTCTGGGGATAGTGGAGGGTGGGGAGGCTTTGGGGCATGTGCACTGGCTGAAGAAGGGCAGAGTGGGTTGGCTGGATACAGAAGGAAGAAAGGCCTGGAGGAGAGCACAGGAAGGAGAGGATAGGATTCTGGAGGTGTAAAAGCAATTAGAGTGAGGGGGCTAAAAGACAACAGGAAAAAAACCAAAGGAGTAGAGCTGGGGCCCTAGCTCAGAAGTGTGGTGAAAGGCCTGGTGCAGAATGAAGGCCAGGTAGGCAGTTAAGAGGACAAATTAAAAAAATCTCCCATTCCCCTCTGTGTAAGCCCAGTAGAGGGGAATTCTGCTGGGTGCCAAGCCTGTCTCTGGCCAGAGCTACCTGGTGCTGTGCAGACACTGTTTGCCTTCATGTGGCACTTCCGTTTGACCAAGAATGAGTTTCTGAATTTCCAAAGCTGTCAACCCCCTTCCCAATGCACCAGGAGCAGCCTGGGGCTGGCCCTGGCTCTCGTCCCTTGTGCTGCCACTCTGTGCATGGTACACTCACATCTCAAAGCACTGCCATGCTCTTACTTGTCCACAGATAATGTCAAATAACCTCCAAGTGTGATGTGGGAAGCAGAAGGGTAAAGCTGGGATGGACATGTGGAAACAAACAAGGGAGGAGAACTGCAAACAGATCTGCATGGAAAGGAAGGGGAAGGTACAAAGTGTGGGTGCAATGAAAGAGATTTCAGAGGACCTGAAGCACTGTAGGAAGCAAAAAGAGCCCAAAGGAACATGGCAGACGGCAGCAGTGAAAAAAAAAATGGGAGAAGTTGATCAACTTCAGAACCAACATCCATACCTCACAGGGCCTTGGGGTATTTTGTTTCAGGTGTTTTGCTTGTTGTGTGTGCTCCCTTCACATTTGTCCTCTCCACCTTTCAAAGCATGGTCAGTGGCCCAGGCTACTCCACAGTCCTTCCCTAGCTCATCTTTGGAGCTTCTTGCTGGTACCTGCAAACATAGGAGCATAAAGAGGAAAGTAGTGTGCAAGACAGTGAACGAAATCCAGTGTGGAGACCTGTGCTCTCGACATGGAAAAAGTTATGTTTTTCTAGGGGTTTATGCATTTGTGTGAACTGAAGAAGACTTGGTATGACTTGATATCCCAAAACTTTGCTTAGAGGGAAATAGATTTCCTTCATTTCCCCTCAGGAAGCAGAGAAGCAGAGAGTGGGTGAAAGCAAGCAAGGAAACTGAAGAGACCCAGAACTGCATTGCACATGTTGCTGATTGCAGTGCGACCTCATCTCTGCCCTCTCGGTGCTGTGCCACAGTAGGACCCTCACCTGCCATTGCATGCACACTGGAAATGAGTATAGAGGAGTCCTGGACAGAGTCTGCTGTCTCCCTGGCTGTGGCAAAACACAAGGCAAGCTCACACAAGCAAATAGGCGCGAGCTAGGCTTGGCCTCTGTTGGAGTGCTGAGCCTACACACATCACATAAAGAGATGTGCTGACTTTTTCCTTTCTGTACAGATTCCTTCCGTGTAGTGGCCTAGCTCAACTCTCCCAGTGACCAGGAGAACACACCACTAGGCTGTGGACAATTCCTGCAGGTACACGGGCCAAACCTCTGCCGGTGAGCCAAACAGCCCACACGGCATCTCTCAACATAGACCTTGCAGTGTGTCACGATATCAGCTTCCCCAAGCTACTCTGACAGACAATCAATACAGCTACAGTCAACACAGTTAATACACTCGGAATAGATGCAGATAAGTGCTGGATTTCCAATGTGTTGTCTGTGATTCTAATAATAGCACACCTAAAGAGAGTGTCTCAGGTCTATTTATTAGGCTCCTCAGTTTTTGCCATGCCATTTCCAGGAGCTAATGCTAGCAGCTCACAGTTAAGATCATGTTGGGAAGGGATATTTCTTTTAGCATTTCATTGTTGACTTCTTAGGCATTGCAGTCCTATGAATTCCTTGGAATTTTCTAGAAGAGCAGGGAGTTACCACATCACCTGTGCAACAGCAAATGTTGTAAGCACTAAATAATAGTGAAAGGAGGCAGTTCATTGCACAGAGTGCTGTATGGTTCAGTATAAGAGAGTGTGCTTTACACAAGGAGATTGCTGTCTAAATGAGGAACTGTACAAAGAAGAACAATTAGAAGAGAGGAAGAAGGATGGACAAAGTAAGTTAGCAAATTTCATGGTGGGTGGGACAGATATATCTTGCTATTTTCAGCTTTTAAATCAAATTGGCATCTTGTATTTAAAGACTGTTAGGAATTACTGCAGGAACTTCAGTCCTGGAAGAAGAACCAGGAAATTTTCAGTCTGGATAAGCTTTGTGGCACATGGTTTCAGGGGAATTAGAGGCCTCAGGCTACAGAGAGTGCACGAGCAAGTGGCTGTGTCTAGCCTCAAGTCAAAGGAAGATGTCTTTTTTCCCATGTGCAGCAGGATTACCCTTCGAACTTGATGTCCAAAGGGAAGTTTCTGGTCTGCACGAAGTGCAAGGAGTCTGATGGATGGAGGATTTATCCGGAATTTAGGAAAAGCAAAAATACTACCAAAGGCCTGACAAACTGGTAACGTGGCGAGAGGTGACTGTCCTGCATCTCACCTAACCAAACATGTCCCAAGGGCAAGCTGGGCTTCCCAAAGCTTTGCCCATGCCACACACAAAATGTTGAATGGTGTAGTGTTGGTGTCAGCATCATGAATTAGCTTCTGAAAGGAGACCCTTATGCAGCAGCCTTGGATATGATGTCCCAGGATTTAGCATACTTCAGGCTGAGTTTTTTTCTGCTGAATTCTCCAACAAATGTTATCATACACACATGTCACTGTTTTGTCAGAGCATCTTACATGACAGGAAGCCCTTTGAAGGTTTATTACTGCCTCAGCTGCATTGTACTCGAAATTTTCAGACATGCCATTTTGGGAAACTCATTCAAGACATTAATCGGTTTCAGACTACAGATAAATCCAGACTGCTTCCCATCGTCTTTTTTTTGTATAAAACCTTGCAGTACCTATGTCTTGCTTGTTCCTGCGCAGAGGCAGAGGGCAACATTACCTTCTCACCTGTATGATGAGGGTATTCCCTGCCTTTTTAAAAAGAGATGAAGAGGCTTGAAGATGGAATTACCGAAGTTAAACAATGGTGGCTGTGGGCCTGGTCCTCCCATGCCTGGTTACTTGAGGAGTTGTTCCTTGTGACGCATCAGTTTGTCACCATGGAGTAATCCAGTATCCCCCCTCTGCATGCTGTAGGGACAGCACTGGTACATCTCCTTACTGCCTGGCTTTCTCCCTCCTCCTCCCCCTCCCCATTAAAGAAAGGAAAGGGAAGCAGGAAATAATCCAGGAAGTGGGGGAAGACTCACTGTCTGCAACCCTGCCCCTTATTTCAGTGCGGTCTGTAATGACTGGTGGAAGAGCCCTCGACTGTGCTGGCTGTCACAGCCCACGGTGGGTGAAGGCATTGCCCAAGGGAGGGGGAAAGGTTGGACACTTTGGACGCTCCAAACACTTGGAGGGGAAGGGTTGCAGAAGAAGGACGTGGGCTCACAGGGCAGGCAGAATGAGGGTTGCCTCCCTGATGCTGATATCGCTTAGAACCATCCTGATCAATTCTCTTCTGTCAAATTCATCCTTGGCTGAACTCCATATCCTGTAAAGTTATAAACTGACTCTCAGCACGTCTGGCTCCATTTTGGATTGAGAATATAGGACTCTAAAAAACCAATAAACCAAGTATTTATTGTGAGGTCCTCAGAAAGTTTTCTGCTCATCTCATATTTTCTTTTATCAATTTCATTGGGAAACTTGTTTGAAAGCAAGATTTTAAAGCGGCCTTTAGCAATTTCTAGTGCTTTAATTCATCACAGTACTCACACACACCTGAGACCATAGAAGGGCTGGGCTAAAACATCCCCAAGGGTCCATGCTTCCCGTTCAATGCTGAGCCCCTCTCTCTTCCTTCTACACTGCTTGCCCTTTGGTGAAACCACCCAATCCCCAACACAGTGCTGCAGGGGAGGAAGAGACAGCTAAGGGTGGGGACTTACCATGGTGAGAATAGGTTCAACCACACCAGGCTAGGAGATGAAGGTGGATGTCAAGTTTGCTCAGAAATAAATATTCTGCTTGTAAATATTCTTCTTAGCCATTAGCCTTCTCTACTGTCACCTAGTGAAGGAATTAAAAATGTTTGGCAGCTGAGAGCATTTGCTACAAAACCTTAAAAAAAACCAACAAGGCATCCCCAGAGCCAGCTCGAGCCTGTGGCTATCGCTAAGATCTTCCTGGCATTGGAGTTGCTGCTGTCATTACTTTCAGTGGAATGTGGGAGCAGAATTAGGCTCGCTGACTCTCCAGCTCACCAGAGCTCCCTGCTTCAGCAGGAGAGAGGCACAAAGAGACTCCAGGTGCCCTTTAGACCCCCACCACTTCTCCCCATCTCTCTATTTCCCTGAGCACAACCCCCCCGGCCAAAGCTCCCCCGTCACTCACCGTGTGTTCTCCAGCAACACTAACTTATGCACACACCATTCACCAATTGTTCAGCTTTTTTTGTCAATGAAGGCACATTTTATGAATTAGAAGAGCACATGCCCCCTTGTGGCTTGACTTCGCTCCCTGCTCCACACCGCCAGCCCCCTCCACACCCCGGTGGGGGGACTCGGGCACGGGGAGGCTTCGCTCGAACCTGCAGAGAGGCTAAAAATAGCCCATGGCACCCGAAGAGATGGCCGGGGTGTTTGAAGGATGAGCTGGAACGACAGCATGCAAAGAAACACAGAAAAGAAAAAGAATTAAAAAAAGAAAAAAAGGCAGTAGCTTGAGCAATAGAGGGATATATATTTCTACCGGGTTTTAAGAAGAGTTTAGCTAATTGAACCAAACTGAAAAGTAAGGCAGCTGACACATATGCAAAGTGCAGTCCCCTGCTCATCCATGGAGCAGGTACAGCACAGCAAATGGCTTCTGCCTGACCTATATGGCTCAGACACTCGCTAGAGAGCGTGAGTGGAGCTGATTCTTCACAGCCTTTTCTCTCCTCACCCCTTCCAGTCCCTAGCACAGGATTTTCTGGAGTTGACAATGGCAGCAGTTTAATCACAAGAATCACTGGGTTTTACTGAGAACTGAAATGAATCCCATGACCTAATCCACAGAGAGATTCCTGAGAGGATCCGGGTACAACACTTTGATTTGGGAAATACAAGATTAAAGACCAGAGGAGAAGAAGTAATACTGATGGTGCACAACCCACCCATGGACCTCATTTACAATCAGGGTCACATCCTGCAGTTGTTATTCATGGCAAAACCCAAGGAGACAGAAGCCAGAACAAACCTCCAAAAGCAAGCAAGAGCCCTGGTATCACGGGTTGTGGGATTGCTGGCTCTGGGATTGTCTTGGGTTAGGAACTAGGAATGCCAGAGATCCAATTCCGGCTATCATATCACTCCTTTCCTAGGCAAGTCTCTATAAAATGAGGATTTAGTTCTCCACCTCCTGGGGGCTATGTGGCTGAATTATAGATAGTAGAAGGTGAAAAGCAATAAACAAGAAATCAACCAAATTGCTAGCATGAGGGATGAACAGGTATTAATGTAATTACAAAAAAGAAAATCTTTGTTTCTGCAAATGTGGGAAGGAGTGCTGTCTCATGGTTACTGGAGACAGGGAGAGGCAGGATTCCCGGACTGCAGTGCTGGCATGTGGGCGGTGGCACGTTAGGCTCAAAGTAAGCACTCAGGGCAGTTTGATCCTTACTTGCAGTTGCACATTCTTTAGTCAAGGATTTCCTTGTTATTTTGGGGGAGCATCGAGCACTGTGGTGCCCATGGGTGGTATTGTGAGGAGGCAGGATGCTAGACATAAACCACACAGAGACACTCGTGCATGTGCATATTTGCAACCCTTTTCAGCGCAACTCTCTCGCTACATCATTAAAAACATTTTTAGGTTGGTATCTTACCTTTATAGCTGTACACACAAAGACCTCGATCATGATTAGGGCTTCTGAGAATGGACATAATAAAAGTTTAAAAATACAAACAGTAGTGGGTGTTATGAATGACCTTTGTTTCCTCTGCCTTAGACAGAAAGCCTTGTTTCTCAGTAAGCCTTACACAGTCTTATATAGCTTGTGGGATGTTTTAGTTCATGTGACTGTCAGTTTAAAATACTTGTGTGGAATATTTCACTTGAATGCTTTTCATCTTCTTCTCCCATACTTTGTATGAACCAACACAGGTTTCTTCTCCTGAGTGAGCAGAGTGTCTCTAAAACAAACAGTGGCAGCTAAATCTGAAATTGCTGTGTATTCTCCTTCCTAGGTCTTGGTTCAAAATACTCAGTCTAGCAAATAAAGCCCCTTCACACATGAGGAGGGCTAAGTTAGCAAACTAGATCTCTCTTTCCTCCTCAGAAATGCAGAAGAAAGCAGCTTGCTAACTTATCTTTCTTGGGGCAAGGGGCCAGCTTCTTTGGTTCCCAAAACGAGGAGACTCAACACTTGCTGAAAAAATTGTCATTGCCACCTGTACACAGGAGTAAATTATCAGGACTGCATCCCAAATTTCTCCAATATGGTTTTCAAAGGTAAAACACACAAGATTCTACCCAGGGGATGGCAAAGATGCTTTTGTCTCACTAGATTTGGAGCTCCTGTTAGCAATGTCTGGAGGGTTAGTCCAGTTAGCGAAGCCATCCTAAGGATATCATATAGCCCAAAACATCCTTGGTTATCTGTGCTACAAAGACATCAATTCTGCTAAGTTCATTGTGCCGTGCCCGGTGAGTCCCTATCAAACTGACCTGATACAATGGGATCACCTGGGGGTGATCAGGGCTAATGCCAAAGGGCACTGGGAGCCCCCACCATCACTGGTTGTTTGCTGGGGAGAGATCCAGTCCTGCTGCTGTGGCCACCACCACTCCCATGTGCAGTGCAGAGGGTGCTCGTTCTTGCTCACCACATTTGCTGTGGTGTGGTCCAGGGCCTTTGTCCCTTGTTTGGCTCATCTGGGGTGGCTGAGATGAGAGTCCTTGCCTACCTGCGCTGGGGAGGCTCTGAAGAGGAAAATTGCTTTCCCCTCCCCATATCTCTGGTGCACCTGGTGGTGCCTGAGAGGGTGAAGCTCTTCAGGTCTTTGCACCGATGCAGCCTTAAACAGGGAGTGGGAGGAAGATGGCTGGTGATGGGCTGCAGAGCTCTTTGTACTGACGTTATTTCTGCATGATAGAAATTATGAATCCAGGTGGTTTGTTCCTTTTGGACCCAGCGTTGGAAGAGTGGATGGTAAGAAAGCACCGCATAAACCAGGCAAAGGTACAGGTACAGAGGATAAAACTGTCCTATGCATTACCCTGGTGTAAACCCCTGTGGGGTCAGAGCAGTCATATTGCCAGAGTTACTTGAGCCCACTGCAGCCACAGCTGTATTTTGTATTTTACCTTCCCTCCTTTTCCGCTCCTTGTCACAGTGGGGATGTGACTGTTTGAGTCAGGCAGGGCAGGCAGCCTGCCGTGGCTTGGGAATGGAGGTGGGCAGGGGCGCGAAGCGCCAGGGCTGGTGGTGGGGAAGAGGGCTGCGGCAGGGAGCATATCCTGCCCCTCAGCCGGGTAACTACATTTACCTTGGGCATGTCCGGGTTTGTAAGGGGCTTGTTCGGAGTTATTCGCCCCGCAGCACGCAGGGCTTACGTGCCCGTGCCTAAAAATAGAGCCGAGCTCGGCAGGCCCTCAGTGCCGGGAAGGAGGGCAGAGGCTGAGCTGCCCCAGCGCGGCGGTGCCGCAGGGGCGCGGAGGGGAGCGTGCCGCTGATGTAACCGCGTGTGTCCCGGCCAGGGCTGGGCTGCGCGCCGGCTCCGTGCTGGGCTGTGTGCGGGGCTCACGTGGAGCCACTCCCGCAAGGTGGTGGTGTGGGGGTGCGTGGGGGCATGAGGAGGCGGGGGGGCTGCCGGCGAGGCCACCCGGGCTCTGCCCCCCCGAGGGAGCACGGGGCGGGGGTGCTGCTAAGCTGCGGTGAATCCCCTTTAAAAATCTGCAGTTTGGTGCCTTACTGGGTTTTATTTCTCTCTCCTGTTCCTCTCTCGCCCTGGAGTTCTGTAGTAGCCCTGAATTAGCATGTCACGTGTATGGCATGTGGAAATGAATCAGGGGCATGTGAGGAGGAGGAGGACGCCTGTGTCTGTGTTTGCATCCAAGGATCTCCTCTCACTCTGTGTTTGCGTAGGTGTCTAGCTCCCTTCTCCCTCCTCCCATCCCTGCCTGCCTCTCTCTCCCTGCCTCCCTCTCATCCCTCCATCTGGCCAGCCCAGCTCTCCCTGCCAGCTCAAGCAATACCTCAAGCAGAAACTGCAGCTTTTTCCCTGCACCCCGTAAGAAAAGCAGGGTGGCCCTAAGCTCTGGCCACGTACTCAGGGGAGAGCGTGCACACACACTCCCCAGTCAAGCTCTCTTTCCCACTCTCCACCTTCTCTGGATTTTTGCTCCTTAGTCAGCACCTCAAGCCCTGCAGACTGCACCAAGGGCAAGCTTATTAATGCTAACAACAACAGAACACAGCCGCAAACCGAGCCCCAGAGTTGCCTCTGTCGGTGGGAACATCGCCCTCACCCCCGCCTTTTAGGGAACTGCCACCAGCACATGTCTGCATAAAGCCAGGCATGAATCAAATCCACCCACGAAGAGGGAAGGAAAAATGTCCCCTGTGGGGCACGGGAAGCAGGCAGGATCCCCGGGGAGAGGAGCCATGCATGGTGGGGGCAGCAAAGGCTCAGTGACAGCTGAAGGAGCTGGGGAGGAGGCACTGAGACCCTCTTGGGGGCTACAACGCACGTGCCATGGTTCTGCCTGTCTGCTCCAGCCAAGGTCAGAACTTGGCACCCCAAAAAAAGGGATGATGCCAGAGAAGGGCTGAGGAGCATATCCTGCACCCAGTCTCCTGGGTCAAAAGGCCATATAAGCCCAGAGTTCCCAGTCCCATTTATGACTCTCACTGTCCTTGCTGCCCCCTCCCCTTGGGACAAACTCCTCTTTTTTTAGATTCTCCTGCTGTACTGCGTGAGAAGGGATGTTTCTGCATCTCCCCCAAAAAGGCAGGTCTCACTCTGACCAGCTCCCAGGCACTCCCCCAGGAAAAGGTTGCCTCAAGATGATTTCATTCAAAGCCCCCATACTAACCAGGAAATAGCTACCTGACATATCCCTCCTCGAATCTCTTCCAGAACAGCTTCTGTCCCCTGTCAAGCACCAGAGACAGCTCTCCTTGTCCACCTGCCCCTAGCTCCTCTGCACCTTGCGTACCATGGTCCCCCACTCTGCACACCTCCTCTGCTCTGCTCCCTGCCCCTCGTTGCCTTCCAGGTTTTCCCTGCCCTCTCTCCTTGCCCAGGGCCCTGTGCCCTGCCCTGTGGACTGCCCTGCCGCGTCCCCCCCGAGGGGCTGCTGCTGCTGCTGGCAAGGTGCAGCCTCGTGTGGCGAGAGGCTATAAATAGCTCCGTAAGCTCCGCTCTCACTGACACCGTTTGGACAGAGGATGGAAAAATAAACAAAGGAAACTCCAGGCTCCAAGCAGCAGCTACGTTCCTCATGCTAAATAATGACAGATTTTCCTCCAAGGGGTGTGGGTAATGTACAGATCAGCTCTGGGGGGTGGTGGGGGAGCAGGAATCAAAACAAATTATACACACCCAGTGCATGTCAATATTTTAGTCCTTCTCATTCTGCCCTGTAGTAGTTAAGCACACACAGACTGCCTATATTTAGAAAAGGGTATATTTTTAAATACTCTGAGATGGAGATTGTTTCCATTAATAATGATGGAGCACATTGGAGGAGGCAGACCTGGCGAGGAGCTGTCGAATGTTGCTTTAGTGACATATAGAGGCCTGAGAGATAAAGGACAGGGCAGGAGCAGAACAAATATTTTGAAATCAGGCAGTGATTACCCTGAAGTTTGCAGTTGTGTTGCTATTTTTACACAGGGGGCTGCTTGCACTGGGAGATAGTTCACAGTTCCCTGGTGCAGAGACTCAGACAGTGGAAGAGGAATTATATTATCAGGGGTTTATTTTATTCTGTGGGTTTTTTTTCCTTTTTTCTTTTTTTTTTTTAAATTGAGGACGGAACATACACTGCAGCAGAAAGGTTCAGCTCAGAATGGATGAAAGAAGGGATGGACACAGAAAAAAAAGTAGCATTTATTGCCCAATTCTAGGTTGCTAACTCAGGCTCGCTTAGGAAGGGCAATGACTGCATTTTAACAAAATCCTTATTTTTTCCTCCCTCCATCCTGTCATTCTCAAAATAGCCTCTCCCAATCTCAGTATTCCTACAAGGATATGTGAATAGTGAATTTTCATTTATGTTATGGGAGGAAGTAAACAACCAAATAAGATCTGCACCATAACATGTGAGGAGCTAGACATGCTGGGTATTAAGAGGCTGCCCAAGGAGCTCAGTATGTGGAAAAGAGAAAGAAAATAAAAGAAAAATAATAAGGACAATAGGAAAAAATCCTTTGCTCTTACTTTATAGGTGGGTAAATAGAAGTTGACTTACCCAAGGCTGTAGAGATAGTGTGTGTCACTGCTGGGACACAAAGCCAGTTTTTCTGTCTTGGGGCAATACCCTTCATATGATCAAGAAGATGCTTCCATTTTTTTTCTCCTAGATGTTTCTGTTTAGCTACTTCACAAGCAGGATGATTTACAAAAGCAGAAATCCTGGTCATCTTCCTATTACTCTTTCTGGAGGGACATGTACTAGTCAGAGCTGCCCCTCCCCATCTGGTGTCCAGCATGCTGGGGGGAGGCAGCCCCAGCAGCCCTCCAGGCCCTTCCATGCTGCAGGCACTCCTGTGCTCGGTCTGGCTGTGGCTGTGGCGAGTGGGCACCTGGGGCCTGGGGTGGCAGCTGCCCATGGTCACGGTGCTACCGCGCAGCCCTGGTGCTGGTAGGGCTGCCCCGAGGATGTCCCTGCTCCTGTCCCCTGCTGAGCTGAGTCAGCCCTAGCCCAGAGCTTACTCACTCCTGGGGAGGAGAGGCCAGAGGAGGCTCCAGCATAGCTCTTCAGATACCTAGTGCAGGGAGCTTTAGCTCTTCTCCAAGAGGACTGTCCTGGTGACACTGGGAAAATCCACTCCTGAAGGGCCATGACCTGTCTGCCATTTCCACCTCCCCAGCCGTGCCTCATGGGGAAGGTCATCCTCCTCTGTAGCCTCCTAGGACAGAGCTGGTCTTCACCAGCTATGGCAGTTACCTAATTTATCAGATCTGCACATGCAAAAAAACGGTCAGTCTCCTGGGAAAACCCATTCATGCACCAGATTTTCCCCAAACTTGCATGCAGAGAGAACAGATATGACCTGACAGGTAGGAAAGCTCTGGGACCAGGTGTTCCTCAGGCTTTCCCTTGCTTCTGTCATGGCCTGACCTGGGTAAGTCATGCTCCCTTACCCAGCAGCATAGAGCAGGAGTAGCTGGGGTAGTCACAGGGTGAGATTTATCAGTGACTTGTAAATGCTTCTAAACTCAGAAAAAATTAAAGTAAGGTGATGGAAGATGCTGAAAAGTTTGGGAATGTGGGAGAGCTCCCATTCAGAATATTTTTTAACCTGCCCTGCACACACACACACACACACACACACCACACTGCTGGGAATGGACAAAGCCCTTCCCCAACTGGTCTTTACCAACATCAGGGTGAACCTCAAGCTGTCAGATGGCTTAAGAGGATCATGGTGGGTTTTTGGCTTCGTTATTTTTTATCTGAGAGTGTTCAGCCCACATATTTGAGCTTTTCTCTCACAACTTTCTTACAAACAGATACAGTGAAAGGCAACAAACTGAGCTGCCTCCTTTCTCTAGAGGGAGAGGGGTGGATAGAGGTGGGCATTTCAGGCTAAGCCTACTACACTTGCTGGAAAACTTCCCTTGAAATATATGTGTGGAGTTCAAATCTATCTTCAGCTAAACCTTCGAATGAAAAATAAGTCTACAGCCTCATTCCGCCCATCTGATGCACAGGCGGCACACCCCACACGCAGGAGCTTGGGATTTGGGGGAGAAGCGGTGGAGGGATTCCCGTTAAGGAAACCCCGCTCACTGTCTGCTCTGGTAGGATGCGGGGGAGGGCTCCTCTCCTTCCCAGCAATGTGAACATGAGAGCGGTTGCCTCACGGTTGTGTAACGCCCTCACTCATTTGGGATTTCATGCGTTACTCCCATTTAGAGCCAGCAAGAAGGAACCCCTTCTTTTGGGGATTAGGGACTAAGGACTGCTTCTGAGCTGTGTCACCGGGCTTGTGCTCCAACCGCTTGTCTTGCACCTCATGGAAACTCTTCCCTCTTTTAGGTTTCCTCTCCAAGGGAAATAGCTGCTCCACCTGGGGCGGGAGGTGGGAGTGAGTTAGCATAGATAGGTAACGATGTGTGCTGTGTGTCTCCCTTGGGGAGCTGGGGGCCACAACATGGGAACTGAATGGATTGGACCTTTCAGCACAACGCGGCTGCAATGTCAGCACGCTAGTAAAGAGTGACGTAGCATAGAAGACCAACCATTTCTGGAAAACTCATCTTGCCCTTCCAACCTCCCTCTAGTCTGCTCCTTGGCAACAGAGGATGAGATAGACCCTGGTTTTGAACTATGGCAGGTTACCAACTTCTGCAGTTGCGCTATCGCTGTATCTACACTATCACAGGTTTGGAAGTATGCTAATTTACTACAAGCTCTCTTCCCAAACCAAAACAGGCTCTTGCCTTCTCTTTGTGTTTTGGTTGCGATGGCTCATCAAGCTAATGGTGGCACAGACTACTCTCAGGGGTTTGTCACAGAGTGGCAGAGCTGGAGGGCACCTGGGTTGCTTTATCTAATCTATCCATCTAGCTGGAGCAGAGTAAGCCATAACAAACATCATTCCTGACAGGTGCCAGTTGAACCTTTTTAAAGGCTTTACCAATATCCTTCACACACAATCTCCTTTTCACAGAGGACCTCTCTGTGCTGCAGACAGCAAGTGCAATGGTTCAGTATTGGCCACACTCGTATCTCCAAATGGAGAACCTGGATGGACCCGGACAAGGTCCATGGTGACATCACATAAAGTGGGCTGGACTGTTAAACCTGGCAGGCAGCAACCAGCTTCCGTGTTAGCTCAGAAACATGAAGCAAGCATAGGTTGAACCTGCACTGCAGAGCTATGAGTCTTTTGAACCATATAACAATGAGAGGAGAGACATCATACCTTCTACTCCTTCTGGAAACTCTTGGAATCATGAAAATGAAATGGGGTATACAACAAAATACAGTTATGGAAGACAATTACAAGGAAGATTTGCAATAGGAAGCTGAGGTATAGGATGACTCTTAGCTGAGCCCCAGGACTAGGATTTCTACTGGCCTTGATGACAATAAGCCTGTAGCTGACAATGCAGGCTGCTGTTATGCTCTGATATGGCTACAGGGACAGTGGCACCATGCCAGCTGGGTGTTTTATTCATATTTTGCTACTCTTATAAAGATAGGCTCAAGTGACTCATATGTCACTGACCACATACTACACATTTGAAGTCATTGTCATGGATTTGATTTCTGGGGGTTAGGTTGTTGTCGTTTTCTTTCTTTCTTTCTTTCTTTCTTCCTTTTTAGATATTAATGCCTTTCCCTCTGCTCTCCTCAATTTAATTATGGCTGTGTAATCTGGAGATCTGTAAGGCTCTAGCATGAGATCTCTGGCTATCAAGTTCCCATGTTCACAATTAGCAAATGGAGAGAAGAAGAGCAGCACTGGAAGAAAGGGGTTTTAACTTAAGATGCTTAAGAGGATCTGTGATCCTGTTGTCTCATCACTGACAGAAGGGCCACGGGTGAGGAAGGTTTTAGGTTTCAAGCCAAGATTCAAGACACTTAAAACAGTATGAAAATCAGACTTCGGTGGACTTTCTAGAGATGGACATTAGGAAGAATTCCTAGGACATTAGGAATTAGGAGCACTGAAGGGATTTTAAGCCACCCCTTGCAGTGTTCAAGAAACATTGAACAACACTGATGTCTGCTTCATCTTAACCGAGAGGTTCTCATTTCCTCTCAAATGTCAATGAATGCTGGCTTTTGAGCAACAGAATCCTGAAATTACTGAAATTAATTTTTTCACATTCTGATTATCAGTGAATGCTTTCTCTCTCTTTTCTCACCCATCTCATGCCATAATACCCTCAGAGACATCTCACTTAAACTTTGCACTTGCTCCTAGATGGATTCTTGCAGAGGGCAAGGGCCTTCAAGTGGAAGACAAGAGGCTTGGAAAAGTCCAGTTTGGCACCTATGGTGCTTCCCCCAGGACTTCTACGCTGCACTGATGTGTAGACAGCACAAGCACACAAAACACAGGGCACACTGATTAACAACATCATCCAGAAACTTGCTGGTGTGCTTTTGAGTTCAGTATTGGTCCACCATACTTTCCATGTCATGTATGAAAAGTTATGTCTCCTACTACACTCCTCCAATGCTAACTAGGCATCCTCAATGTAGTTTTATCTTAGTTTATGATGAACTTAAAGAGTAGATTGAGAATGGTACCATCCCAGAATTGAGAAAAGTAGATATGGTGTTTTGGGAAATTATTTCAATTAAGTGATTGGATAGAACTCAGGAACATTTTCCATTTCTAGAACAGATGTGCAGACATGAGGATTTCCCTGCTATAAATCCCTTCTTCCCAAGAACCCATTTTCCCCCTTTCTTCTCAGGGAGAATTTTTTTTTTAGATTTTCTCAAATTGCAGTAGAGTGTAAGCTAGCAAATATTTTACACTTGGCTTTCTCAGAGAAAACACCTTACCTGTTATGACATACCTGTCTCCAAGGATCTTGCCTCTGTCACAGGATTTTCGCTGCCATCTCAGATGCTGTGGAGCCTCTTGCTCATGTCCTGTGCTGTACCACAGTAATGGGTTGTCAGTGAAAGAGAGAGACAACCCCTACACGTCTCCCACACAGGCACCCCAATATGCTGGTTGTGTCTAGTCAGACCTGAAAGTAAAATAATTAGAGAACTCAAAATCTGTGGACCATGGTGAGAAGGACAACAGGCAATGCTATGCTTTAGTTGTCACAGCTTTGGAGAAGTTCTTCTATGCTGGTTCTTGCTCCAGCTGCAACTGAGACTTTCTGTGGGCTGTATCCCTGCACAGGTGGTCTCATGGGTGAGATGCATTCCCCACAGATGCAGGGAAAAAGCATTGGAATAAAAGTATGTGGTACATTGGGGAAAACATCAGACCTTCTCACTGTGCTTAAACACGGGACAGGCGCAGCACCTAAAACAAGTGATTGCTGTGTAATTCCCTCCTCAGTGATGGTGCTCCATTATAGAAATGAAGGATAACGCAAATAGCCAAAAGCATGAATCCCCTGGTTCAGCTTTCTAAATGGCAATCTCCTCAAAAGGCAGGTGAGGGTCTGGAGGCTTTCAGCCTACGTGTCCCTCCACTCTGATGTGGTACCAAAGATAACAAGAAGATGGAGGATGCTCTTGCACGTTTGATGCTGCAGTGGTTTGGCACTGCAGGTTTGGAAAAAGGAGGAAACCTAGCTTGAAGGTTAAAGACAAAACTGAGAATCCCACCTCCTAATTTGTGTTCCAGGAATTGTCTGTTAGGTGGCTTTACACAGACAATTGTGGCTCACTGCCCCTCTTTTTATAAGCAGTTTAGTGAGACCAGCTGTCTCCTGGGAGTACCTGAGTGAAGCAGTGGCTGCAAGGGCTTTAGGAACTTCAGTTAAGCGGTGAGGGTGAGAAAATGTTAACTGGCTCGTAGTAGACATGCAATAGATGCCCTTCTGCATATTGACTACAGGAAAGCAAAGGGGAAAATGACTCTAAGAGCTTCTCCTTTTAATTTTCTTTTAGACTTCTGCTGCCTGATTCTTGTTTCTGCTTCACAGAGAATTTTTTTTTTTTTTTATCTGTCATATAGGTAAAAAGCTCCTGGACCAAGATTGTGAGGGTTTTTTGGGTGGGGACAACTGCAGATAGGTACTAAGCCTGTACATTTTAATCTCCCCATCTGGCTAGATTAAATACATTTATAGCACACAGAATGTGCTGCAAAGTAGAAGCTAGAAGGCTGGCTTTGTTGGGCAGGAGAGAGTTAATCCCTATGGGGTGCTCATGTACGTCAGAGCAGGTTCCTGTCTGTGCAGTGCTCAGCTAGGATTGAGAGCTTTTGTTCCTTGTTGTTTTTCATGACTTCTTTGCATTTAATAGTGTTTGGATTTTTTTAAAATACATTTTAAAGAGCATTTCAAGCTGGAAAATGGGGGGTAGTCTGAGAATCCTGTAGACTGCAATCATCTATGTATCCTAAGATATTAAAGAACATCATAGACACAGGCAGGGCAAGTCCCCACCATGGCTGTGGCTTCTGTACCTCAGCCTTTAGTGCCTGTGCCACACCCTGCGTGGGCAAGTTCCCAGTTTATCTCTCATCACCTGCCAGGGGGCTGAGCAGGGACTAAGAAATGGTGGTGGGACTTGGGGTGAGGATGCTTGCACCACTTCTCCAGGTCTGCCCCTCTAGGTCTCCAAAAGGCAGCTATTACCTGTCCTAGCAGGATTAGTGACCATCAGGTGAGAAGACCCGGTGTTTTGCTCCCATGTTCCAAGTACAGTCTAGCTTGAAGCATGACTATCCTGTTTGATTTTTCAGTGAATTTAAAACAGTTCGGAAGAAAGTGGTGTCGTCCTCCTAGCATGAATCCAGCCCTAAAGGTTTGAAACTGACAGAGCCCGAGGTGCTTTGTGTTCTGAATTAGACATTTCAGGGCAGATGCAGTGCTGGATAATGTCTCTGCCCGCTCCAGAGGCAGAAAAGGTGAGCAGGGAACTCCCTGCCAATGGGCTGTCCCCTGGGCTCTGGGGAGACAGGCTGCTGTGAGAAGCTGGAGGGCACGCAGAGGTGAGGCAGTGAGCTGGTAAAAAAAGCTGGGGAGGGTCATCTGGAAAGCAACGATCGTGAGCTTCGTGAAATAGATAAAGATTAGCCTAGCTGTGACTGAAGTTTTATCCAAAACAACAACCCACAGCGAAAGGCGAGGGAATCACACACCGCAGCCCGAAGGGCGGATCGGCGTGAGGCTGCACAAAAGAGCATTCCGTGGGCTGGGAGGATAGCCCGGAGAAACCTTCCATGGGCAAACCCTCCCCTTGCAGAATCTAGAGCTGAAGTGGGTAAACCCCTCAGAAGTGCAGTGCTGGACTCCGCCTGCCCCGGAGGGGATCGCCGGTAACACCGCGCCGCCTCCTCCTTTCCACCCCCGGCACCGCATCCCCCGCGTTCCAGACCGCGTGGGCGGCAGGGAAGATTCCCCCAGCCGCCGGGCCTCCCTCGGGGCCCTTCGCCGGGCGGGGAGGAGGGGACGGGGCGGAGGTTTCCCCGCAGCCAGGGCTGTCCCGGAGCCGGGGGTTCCAGCCGGGCTGCGGGGGCGAAGGGTGGGCGGCTCCAAGCGGGGGGGCTCAGGAACACCCCCGCAAAACCTGGCACTCCCAAGGAGCTACCACGTTTGCTTCCGTCCCCAAAAACCCAGAGCACATCAGCCTCCTGCGCCCCCACCCGCCCCGCAAGGGACGAACCCGGGCCGAGACAGGAACCCCGCGGCCGCACCTCGGGCACGGAGGGGAGCGGGGGCGGCGCTCCCCGGCAGCCCGGCGCCGCTCTCCGAGGGCAGCGCCCTCTCGGCCGCGGTGCGGGCCGGCGAGCAGCCAAGTGTCCATGGGGACGAGCCCACCGGGCTGGGGCCGCGCTCCGTGCGGGGGCAGAGCGCGGCGGGGGAGCCCCGACG
>VXBQ01007757.1:38440-102218 GCA_013400175.1 Phainopepla nitens
CCCCGGGCCGCCGAGCGGCGGCGGCCGCGGCTTTTGGGCCTGGCGGCGAAAGGGGCCGGATCCCCCCTCCCTGGGCGGGGACAGACCGAGACATCTGCGGCACGGGCATCCCCTTGCCCTTCCAGCATGAAAAACTCCTGCCTAGGGTGTTAGTTCAGCCCGAAACTGGGGATACTGGGGAATCAGCGTTACCCTCGGCGCATTCCTCAGCGCCCATCGCCAGCACAGGTCGCACTGGCAAAGCCTGTCCGGGAAAGGAATACAGGGGCCAGACAGAGGGCTGCCGTGAATCAGCAGTGAGGGGCTCCATACCAGGACCCTTTGGAGGGCGGGAAGGGAGCTGTGGGTGAACCTAGGAGGCTCCAGCACTGCAGGTGTTTAGACACAAAACTGCACTACCAAGGAGTCTCAGGGCCAAAGCTGGCACACAGAGAAAGGCAGAGCAAAAACTGGGCCCTGCAAAAGTGATTGTGTCAATGGAGAGCAAGACTGTAGTGGCAGAGGAGGAGAATGGGTAGCATGACTACAGCTCAACAAATCTGGTGTGCCCAGACTGGCACAGAGCTGCAAGACCCTCACATCACACTGACCCCCCCCAGTAAGGTGCTGGGACAGTGGGATGGGGTAGGAGAGGTGTTCTGAGACAGGACAATCTTACCTGCTTCCTAGTAGGATAGACCATCCGTCCAAGTCCAAATATGCCCAGAGAGGAGGCAATACTAATTTTGTATTTGGCCACTTCTCATCTTTGCTTCAGCTGCCCATTCATTAACTTGGAGGTAGAGAGAATAAGGCATAACAGTGCTGGAGTGCTTCAGTATCAGTGACAGTGCTTTTCCCGGCATGGAGAAAGACAGAAGCACGGCAAGGGGGAGGGAGGTGGTGGGCATTGCCCCACAGCCACTGCTCACACCTCTACCTGCTCCTCAGCCCCTCTGATGTTACCTCTAGGTGAGGAACAGAAACACAGCTGCAGGGGGCTGCAAAAGGGAACAGACAGCGAGGCTGGCTCTCAGCCCCCAGGTGCTCTTCCCTCTTCTTCCTCCCACTCCTCCCACTTTCCTCCAGCTGCTGGTGCTGCTCTTTCCTCCCACACAGCAGCTCTAAGAGGCTGGAGGAGACAGTAAGGAACACGGGAAGCACTTACAAGCTGACAGATGCCACTGCCTGGTTTCTTTCCAGAGCCCCATCTTCCTTCGACCTTCACTGTCTCCTCCATTTGCTCCAAGTTGGCAGCAGTCCTCACAGAGGTGGCTGAGCTGCATGATGGGGATGAAGCGGGGCACAGAGAAGTGTAGATGCCTGGGAACTAAAGCTGGTTACTAAAATCCTGGGAAGAAGTCATTTTGCTACAAGTAAGGGAGAATTAATGTAAACAAAAAAAAGTAAAGCTCATGGGTTCTCCCCCCAAAAACCAAGGTATGCCATACAGGATCCATTTTGCTGGAGATCTCGTGAGTAGTGTGCAAGCAAAGCTCTGAGATGGTAAGCAAGTGTTACTGGTGACACTTCGAAGTGAAAGAGTTCACAGGGATGAATTAATTTCCATTTTATCTGCTGTGACCTTGCTGTTCATTCTAGTAATACCAACTTTTAAATGAATATTGTGAATTCATTCATGCTTCGCATTCCCCTCTCAAACTTCCTAGAGTCATGCTGACAATATTAGAAGGTCTTGTTCCTCTTTTTCACCCACTTGAAGGGTTGTGTGCTGAACAAAGAAATCACAGTAACCTGATACGCTAGGACATGCTATCCAGGCTGAAAGAACTACAACTGCCATGCAGTCAGTCAAAAAGATAAAAAAAAAAAACCTCAGGCCTAAGCCAATAAATAAAAAAAATGGAAAGAAAATAAAAGCCCTGTCCTTGGTTTCACACAGGTAGCGGAATGGGCAGGCTCTACTCCTCTGCCCAACACTGAGGAAGGTTAAAACTACAAGCAAATAGAAGGGGTTTGTCTTGGCTTCTCTGCTGAAGAGTTTCTAAAGGAACTTCCACCCATTTGGGGTTTTTTTCCCTTATTTTTTTCTCTTGCAGGTCCTCCAACTGAAGAAAGCAAGCCTTGCCTACACTGAAATATGCCAAATTGTTTGTTTTTCTGGTCAAAATGTCTTTGAAACATTTTAGGAGGAAGTGTTTCATAAGAAACACTCTAGGCTTCTAAAGGCACAAAATATCCTGTTTATGAAAAGGGATAGAGAGTTCTTTGTCAGAGTACCAGAAGCAGTGCTGCACTGGTCTGATCTGATCTTGAGGAAATGCGGTCACTTGGGTTGCAGCCACCCAATTTTCTAAGAGCTTTTAGTAATGCTCCTGCTAAGGTTGGTTGTTGTATGCAGGTGTAGGGGGCTGTTGCTATAGATATTCAAAGGAAGGCCCATGTAAACCCACAGTGACAAGGATAAGAACTCTTGTAGAGCTCTTGCAACCTGATGTGCTGACTAAGCTGATCCAAATAATTAAAATTTCCCTTGGATGACAGGAATTAATTAAGTAGGGTTTGGAAGATCATTCAATTCACCTCTCTCAGGTCACTGAGAAAGACTGTAAGGTACTATTGTAATCAAGAGATAACACAGAGATTAAATAGATTTTAGACCCTATTCTCATTATGGGAGTCTAATAGTTAATAGAACTGGTTCAGTGACTGAGGTAGGGTACATCACATAGTTTTTGTTGTGCAAATGCATGCATCCAGCCCTGCTTAGGGACATACACACCCTGCCATCATGCCATCCACTTGCAGAGAAAACTGCCAACAGGCACACAGGTCCCCTTGTCTCACAAGAATTTGCAGGTGCCCAAGAAAGAGGGCCAGAGTGAGCGGGCCAGAAGATACCTCTCTGTGAATGAGGTGAAGATTGGCCACCCTGTGTTAACACCTCAGTTGCTGGAATCATATCCTGACCTTTCTTTTCCAGAGGTAACTTCAATCTAGGCTGAGAAGGCAGAAAAAAGCAGATTACAGATGCTGTACAGTCTTCTTACAAAAATCTTAAAATTGCTTTTAAGCAAGTATTCTACCCTCCCCAAAAAAAGTCAGTAGGCTAAAAGCCGAGCTGAGTCTGGTCAGGCCTCAGTTTAGCCAGGAAGGCATGTCTTAGATAAGCATGTCACAGAAAAGGTGAGGGAGAACAGCTGTTAATGATCTTTTATAACACAAGAAGTAGCAGGCTCAAAAAGCACAGATACTTCTTCACTGGAAACTGACCTCTGGAAGTGTGGCCACAGGTGACCACAGGAGCTTTTGTTCCAGTGCTCGCAGGACGTTTTGGCACCTACGCTGTCCCTTGGCCAGGGAGGCTGAGCAGCTGTGGCCCTCCAAACTCCACATTTAGAATGCAGGAATGCTTGTCAATGCCAGGTGCCCCACTGTCTCAAATGGCTTTGCAGCACTGTCTCATGGCTTCTCAGATGTCCTTCTCCTTGTTTTCTGATGTCTCCAGACAACCAGAAGGAACCATCCACTCAGGCCACTGCTTTATCCTTTTTACCTTTTTCTGCCACCACAAAGTCTCTGATGCTACAAAAAGCAGGACTCTTGTCTTCCTTGCTTCTTCTACCTGGAGCTTCCTCTCCCTTCTTCATGAGTCTTGCCACTAAACAGGTTTCTTTTCTGTTTTCACAGAGAAAACATTTTCCTACATTAGCTCTTAGCATAGTAGTGGAATAAGACTGGTTCCTCCATCCATTTAGTTTGTTTGGATTGCATCTGCCCACAAATTACTGTCCCTTAACAACTTTCATATATCAATTCTTTACTCCTCAGCATATGGATCACAAGACAGGGTACAGCAAAATGCACTCCTAAGACACAGTGGTAACTCATGCTATCATACTGAAATCTGTAACAGCTGCAGCTCTGGGAAATAATTTCTTTAAAAAAAGGAAAAAAATCAAACCAACAGTAGAATTTGACTATTAGAGAGAGAGAGGACATGATTTGACTTAGATCAACAAGCAGAACAGGCAAAATATTTCATTGAATTGTAGTATAATGATGATTATTCTCAGAGGCATGTGGATGGCTTGGACTTTAAAACCAACAGTGGTGTCACCATGGAGAGATTGTGGCCAGAAGGTTTGACTCAACAGCTGTCTGATCCTTGGATAAGGCACCAGTAACCACTGAAATTCTTCTGTGGCCAATGTCTGGGGCTGTACACCCTTCAGAGCAGAGACTGGCTCTTCTGTGAAGCACCTGGCTTGCCATAGGCACAAACAAACATGCACAGAAATATTCTGTTAGACTAGTAATAACCCTATTCTGAAGGACTGAAAACTGAAGGAGAAGCCTGAAACCAGATTAAAGAAAAAAAAAAACAAAACCTCAACAAATCAAAACACCTACATTAAGAAAATACCCCTAGATTATAAATATCACAAAGCTAACTCCTGCTCACCCGTATTCGAAACCGTTCCTTCTGTGGCACTGTCACTGCATCTCCTCTGGGACTACTGAACTTGAATACTATTATTTTTGCTCTGGAATCCAGAAGTAGATCATTAGTTTTAAAAATTTAAAAAACCAGCTACTTGCAAGAGTTTGAGGGAATGCTTTTTTAAGCAGTCAGCCTTATAAAAACACTGCTCTTAATTAATCCTGAGCTTTTCAAAACTTAAAAATGAAAAAAGCCTGAAGTACAAGAACCCTCTCCCTTAATTCAGATTGTCACTTTCTTAATTTTCTTTGTGTGGAACATAGGTTGTACCACTCTTGTACAGATTCCCAAAAAATGGTGGTGAAAATAAATTGCCTTTAAACTCCCCACCTGCCCCTTTGTGGGAGTCATTGGCACAAATTTCTGTTGGCTCTCACAGATGACCAGCCATGGGACTTCAGCAAGAGGACCACAAATTGATAGGAAAGCTTCATAAACCTCAGTGTTCACAGACCTAAATTGTTTTGTTTGAATAAACACCGGCACATTCAGCAAATCAAGAGTAAAAATAACAAAACCGATCCCACACGTGACAAAGCCGTCTCTTGGGAGATGTTTCTTTTAAGAGAGTCTCATTGACTCAAACATGGCCAGCTGGTCCTCTCAAGAATCAAGACAACCTGCAGCACTCCAGGATACATCTAAGTAATGCTCGAGATGGGAGAATCACCTGAACCTGCCACACATCCAGTACTCTGGAGACGAGGAGCTTGTGTTTTTCTGAATACCCAGGCAAGTTCTTCTAAAGCATTTTCACTCTTTCAGTGCTGATACAGACTGTTAAACTTGGCCTATTCCCTGTTTCTTAGGTTGTTTTTAATTTGGGTTCTATGTTCTAAAAAGACATCAGACAAATGTTTGCAAGAAGGGGAAATGTGTTGCCTGAAGACACACAGGAGGACAGCAGCAAGGGCAAGAACATTACTGACCTGAGTCCAAATCTTGGGGTTCCTAAATTGGTAGCCAGAAAAGTTAATGGCAGGTCTGCAAACTGTAGGAAGCAGAAGCATCACAATACAGCAACAGAACTAATTAGCATCTTCAGCTATACCATACCATTCTTAGGGAGAGTTTGTGGGTTTGTTGTTTGTTTTTAATCTTTTTCCTGGGAGAAGGAAAGAAGGAGGGTTATAGAGTAGGGAAAGAAGGTTGTGAGGTGCATCAGAAAACTTTTCTGATGGCCATTTTCTATCATAGGTGATGTCACAGGTGATCTCAGCAGTCTCCATTGCATTTTAAAACCTCTTGTTTGAATATGATCCTATGGTCACACTGGATGCCAATATGCTATTTCAGTGTTTCCTTTTTTTGTATGGCATCAGTGCAGCCCTGACCAGTACAACTTTTTGTATGGCATCAACAGCGAATCAAACCCAATCACTCTATAGATAGAAGCGTCTGAATCTTTTTCTGTACCATTTTCCCTCAAAACTCCCTGAATGTCAGGAGCTTTAGAGGCTATCTGTGAGGATGCTTAGGATTTTAAGAATGCTGTGAAAAAATGGAGACTTTTTTTCCCCATTTGTACTTAATTTCTGGATATGCTCTGAAAACAACTGAGAAAACCCCCTTTTTTGGAAAATAGAGGATTTTGCCATTTCCTAAATCAGACTACTTCAGTGATATGTTAAGCAGAGCCAGTCAATGTGAAATGAGTTACCAAGCCTCATTATTAGAAATCATACTGAAGTTCAGTTTGTCAAAGGTATCTCAACAGTCAATGGAAAGGAACAGGCAGTTTGAACAGGCAATTTGTCATGCTCAACCACAGGGAGGGTAGATCACCCTCTCAAGATAATAATCTTTTCCATTTATGAAAGACAGAGCCTAGACAACCACCTTAGCTTATTTTTGAATAACTTAAATGGAAGGAGATGCATGTACTCTCTAAATAGGTAACTTACCCTGCAGAGAATCACCTCTTTGCGCTTAAAAATTCAGTGGTCCCCATTTCAGCATGTTGCCCAACTTGTTTTCTGTTCATAGGATGAGCATAATTAATTTTAATTGACTAACATTTGAACACAGTCAAACCACTGAAACCCACCATTTCTTGGGTTTTATAAAGAAGGGTTGAGGGCATGGAAGTGAGAGTGTTCCATTAGCCTTCTCCAAGGGCAAAAGCCAGAACTCCCCAGCACATTCACCAGTGGGTGAAATATTTAAGACACATACTGTTGCTAGCATTAGGTCAAGCTTACACTCTCAAGTAGATCTTTTTACTTCCCTGCTTCAGTTGGATGTACTGCTTATGCAATACACATCCAGGAATTACCTAAAATTTCAAAAAAGATAGTTATAAGGAAAGCATAGGCTATTTTAAAATATGCTGTATGGCAGAGAGAGCACACAGAAGCCAAGCAGCAAATGAACATCTGTACATACACATTTTATGGGACTAAGGCAGTACACATTTAAGTACTTACCCAAGATTCAGAAGAAAAACTCCATTGCCAGATTACTGCAGTTTTCAAGAACCATTTCTAATGGGCAAATTCTCTGAAAATGCAAAGACAGCAAGAACAGCAACGTCCTGCTACTTCCTTGCTGCCAATTTACAGTATGGCCACACACAAACTTAGTCTTCCTACATTTTGCTTGATGTCTGAATACAGTGCATCTTGCTGCATTTCTTAAAGACATACATTAGTAAACACTTCAGTAAGCAAGATGTAAGTTGGCATGAGTACTAATGACCAATTTCACGTGCCTACCAATATTGTCTATAAGCATAATCCTTGCTGATCCAGAAAAGGTCTATTTTAATTCCATCTTTTGACCACCTGTGCTCCACATAGTGGTGCTTCAGTTGCTTAAGGACCAGCCTTACTCTTCACTTAAATCCCAGCACCTCCCATCAGCAGTGAGACAGATGAAGTAGAAAAGAGCTCAGCACATGGCAAACACTTGATTTAACCATGTGATACATTAGGAAACCAAGTTGTAAGGTACACACTCTCTACCAAGCTAAGTTTCTGCATACTACATTTTAGTACATGAAATGTAAGATTTACCAAATGTATTTAAGAGACTCCCAACTATTTATCGGCCACTATAAAAGTGAAGCAGCCCAGTTAACGAAACTGAATAAAAGCAGCTGCTCTGCACATTAATTCAAGGAAAAGCCTTTGCTCCATTTTCTAGATCAAATGGAAATTCTTTCCATTTATTTGCACCTGTCTTGCTACTTTCCCCTTCCACAGCTCTATGTCAAATCTCTGTAATTCACCCTCCCGGTCCATGATTCTAGTGGTAGTATCAAACCTTTCATGAAGTGATCTTCTTGGAGTTTATACAGAGATACAGCTAGGCTTCTCTCCAGCCAACAACATTCAACCTCCCAGTAGCCTTGGGAAGAGAATAAAATTTGACATGCTGTTGACAAAAATGTAACAGATTCACCCATTTTTAATAAAGATCTACCCAACAATAGCACTTGCTCATACCTCTGTCAGGCTTCCTAGATAAATGGAAATTACTTGCAATAAAACAGAGGTAAAATTTGCATTAGAACTGCTTGTCTTCAATCATATATAAAAATATTCAGGGATCCTTTTATGAAGTAGTAAGTACCAATATTTTAAAAATTACACTGATGTCATAGTTCCTACTGCTGCCATACTTACTCTTAATTTGCATCAATGAGACAGGAAAAATACTGGGGGAGAAAAAACACCCAGTAAGTTCACAAGCATTGTTAGTTCTTTAAAAAGAATCACTAAGAAGCATGTCTAATACTAGAAGACGGAGAGTGGGTTACATGATGGTTGAGTTAATTAACTTTTTCTCATTTCCTTCTGCCACAAACAGAGTCAGACACTGAGGTGCAAGGAATTTCCAAGGGTACACACGAAATCACTGGCTGATCAGGAGTGTCAAAGGCTCTCCTGGCTGCCAGCTCTGCTTCCAAGGAAAGGCTGGAGCTCCTCCAGGCTAACCTGGACTCTTGCAAGTGGCGCATGACACACACAGTACAGGAGAAGCTGTGAGTTGTTCATAAACAATTTATTTTATTTCAAATATGTGCCCTTTTTAATTCTGGAGAATCATGTCCTCCACCAACCAAAGACAGAACTGATTTGGAAATCTTCCACCTGACTTTTTTTGCTGTTGATACCTTGACACCATGTCCCTCCTCCTTGGCAGCTGAAAGTATGGCTCAGGGTGAGCATAAACTTGCACCTTATTCCAAAACGGCTAGAAATACAGTGAACAAAGAATTAGTAAATCAACCACTCAGGGAGGCAGAGGGCTATGAATATACAGACAAATATAAAACATCTCACTGGGATTTTTACCAATTTTTTTTTCTCTGCAAGTATGATTAAAAATGACTTTGACTTTAGGGTCCTGATGTTCCCTCCTCCTCATTCCCCAACAGAAACGAAGAATTCCAAAAATGCTTCATGTTTTTCATGTTTTTTAATAAATATTTAAAAGCCTGTTCCTCTCCTTCCAAAAAAGCAGGTAATGTGGTATGGAGTGAACAAGACTGGACAAAGCATGAGTTTCACATGGATGAATTGCTGATTATCTCCTCTTACTATTTGGTACGGTTGTGCGCTTTGCACTTCCAGTGGCTTAGATTATAAGACATGAAGCAAGTTATTTTGGATGCTGATGCCAATCTGAGCATTACGGAAAAACTAACAGTGCCTAGGTCCCATTACAGGTGGTTATGGACTCATGGAAGTTTCTTGGTTTAATATTTACACGGATGTTTTAAAATTATGGTCTGTGAAATATATTTTCCAAAGATGCTCCGCTACTGGACAAAAAAATAATAAAAGAACCCTTGATCCAAATCCCATCTCTTTTTAACAGTCTTGTTAGAAAATTTCAATTCATCAATTTATCTTAGCACACTTAAGAGCAGAATAGAGAATAATGACATTTTTTAAAAAGAGGAAGATGCTGATCTCTAAGGAGACCGTCGCTCTTTTTTCAGAAGTAAATGACACTGAATGGTGCGGATTCGGTTCTTTGCTGGGGCAAACTCTGGCTGAAGCTTTAGTGTTGACTCATACCATTTCATGGCCTTTTCAAACTCCTCCTGTGAAGAAAGAAACCAGAGTGCCAAGAGTCAGATTCTAAAAACAGTGTACACATTTTCTATGCCTTTCCCATCCCAACCAGTTGTGCAGCATGATATGCACAAAAGTAACTGAACGAATCCTTGTGATTTAGGATTTTTTTCCTTCTCCCACAAATAACTGATATTTTCTTGGGCTAATGACTCAATTCTGCATAATCCATGGAAAGGAGTTGAGTTAGTGCTGAGAATTACTGACCAAAGTTCTCACTCTTTTAATAGTACACCTCTGTATTCTTGCTGTGAAAGTAACTTTTAAAAACAGGTTTCAGTCAGAATTTGAGTAGATCAAAGTTTTAAAATAATGGACAATGCAAAACAATCACCTTTTCTGGGAAGCTAACATTTTTAGAAACAACCTAAAATTATTTTTAAAAGATCACTCAATAAAAAGAGCAAAAACTGAACAAAAACCCCCAAAACTTAAAGAGCATACAATAGCTAGACAATTTCGATTGATAAGCTGGACTCCAGGCTGGTAGTTAGAAGCATTCATGTGGAAATAGCATCTATTTTTGTATAGCTGAAATTTCATTACCTATGCCACCCTGCTTTTTTATTAACTAGGAAAGCATGCCAACATCCAATAGTGTATTAGAGGAAAAATGAGAGGAGAAAGGACTCAAAACATTCTGGGGTTTTCAGTCAGTTTCATCACTTATTTTTTCTCTTAAGTTCCTTTTCTCAGTAACTTTAGTTCTACACTGAAGATAATATGGATTTCTGGCGATAGCATAAAGACTAACTAGATCAAGGTGACTTGGTAATCTTGATTTTTTTTTTATAAAGGTGTATTTTAATAGTAATACATAGTATATATACTATATTTAATAATACATATACTATATTTAATAGTATATATAGACAGATGAAGAAATTTGAGTTCAATCTGCAAATTATGTTGGGCATAAAAATTAAAAAATTAAAAATTAACTTCCCTTGTGTTTGTTCATCACAACTGCAAGTTGGGTTTTACTTATTATTCCAAGCGTAGCTCTTCAAGATAGAGACCAAATTCATCACTAATTTTCCAGCATTATAAAAATATCCTGTGTTTAGATGGGTTGACAACCCAAATTACCAATTGTTTGCTACTGTCTTTACAAAGCTTTGCACACAGCATTCTTAAGCCAACTTATAAAAACGTTGGCCCTAAAGTACTAAATGAGAAACAGGAGTTAACTAAGTAATAAAAGTTTTTTCTTTCTAAAGATACTTCTTCTTGATGACCATACCCCAAAATTTCTTGAATGTTGCTCCTTTAAGATTATTTGTGAGAATATGATTTTTATATACATGTAGACAGTGTCCCAAAGACAGCCACACCTGGGTGACAGCACACTCACCATTGCTACATAGACATTTGCCAGTGTGAAATGATTAACCACGAAATGCGGCGCTATTTCCACTGCCATGGTAGCCACAATGATGGCATCATTCCAGAGTTTGGCATTGTGGAAGATGTTTGCTAGGCTTATTAGTGGTACATCCTGGAAGAGAAGAGCAAGCAACAGTTTCTCTCCATTGCAATTGTCTCAGGATCAGCAAGACAAAGAGAAGAGTCCACCACCGAACCGCACTCATCTGGTTCCTACCCATCTCCCTCTCTTTTGATGTTGAGAGTCATGAGCCAGACCTATTTTAATACAAAAATTTGGGCCTGAGATACAAACAAAAAAACCCTCACATCCACATCCACTCACAAGAGTGACAAACATTACTCTTGGACAGAAAAAACAACTCAAAAATTAACTCACTTAAGTGTATGTACATTTAGTTTTTAGAAACTCTTATACTGTTTTTCTCTGCAAAGATGAGATGCACTCTTTAGAGACAAGAGCAGCTGTTTTCTTTGAATACTCTCCTTCAGCTCTTGCATAAAAGGAAAGGAAACATGAACAAAGGAGACAGCAGGGAAGTGAAACATGGTCTAACCATTAGTGCAACAGATGCATCATTTTTTGTCCTGCCTCTGCCACAGAATTGTTATTCTGATGCTGAGTAATAGCTATAAACAAAATTTTCTCAGCTAGACACTGATGGTATGTTCTTTATTTCCTGGATTTCCAGACTGTGACCTTGTCTGACTGAAAAAAACTGTAGAGCCCTGGCAGACATAACAGTCTCAGGGAGCTGGGCCTCACACCTTCAAAGCACAAAATACTGCTTAGTACCAAGGCTTAGGTGCCTTCAGCAGGAGAATAAAAAGTTCTGGATGTGTGTGATCCCCAATTCCTCGACCTTCACATGTCAAGGAATACCTGTGTTGGACAAGTTATTCACGTTTGCAAAGCAGATATTATGGAAGTCAGAACACAAGAGAAGTTCACAGGAAAATTAATTACCTTTTATTTGCATGAGAAAAGCCAAGAGAAAATAGCCAAAGTGCATAAAAGCAAAGAGGACGATAAACCAAAATACACAAAATAGCTTTTAATTTAGTGCTACTCTGAGTAGAAGTTGCAGCTCTATCTTTACAAACAAGATCCAGAGTTTTCTCTGGAGGCAGCTTCAATATGGAGGACAAAAACAAGGCACAAATTCGGAGAGTCATACCGCCTTCAAGCAACATTATATCATACTTCTAGAAAACAGCACTACTCCACCATAATCTTGCCAAACTGTAGTTTCCAGTCCATAGTCTGACCCTTACAAATGACACAGATAAGGACTCCTTTCCTGAGGAACCAATTACATAGAAAGACAGGAAAATAAGCAAAAGCTGGATGTGTTAGGTCTTGGTTCCAACCTTGTTGTGTAAATGGATAATGCAAAGAAACAGAATTATAGGAAACGCACAAAGGATGTGCAGTGGGGATGTGCATTTCTTAGTTGAAGCATTTCTCCTGTTAATGGCTAAATCCTCCTAATAATATCCTGAAAGCGTGAATGACTTTGTATCCCAATTTTCAGAGAAAGGTTTAAGACCAAGATTCCAGTGGAGTTTACATTTTTCCATGCTGCACTATTTGTTGCTCAAGTCCCAAAGAAAAATCTGCTATGTTGAGTAAGGAGCCTATATTGCATTTATCAGATTGCAACGGGGACCGTGGTGTTTAAGAGCAGACATTACAATGCTCAGCACAACACCTGGCAAGGTGAAGGGCACAGAGCACTTCAGCCAACTGAAACACTGAAGAGAAGACTGTGTCCAAAGTACTGCCTTTTTTTTTTTTGAGCAAAGAATGCTGCACAAAGTCAAGGACTAGTGTACAACTGAGATTCACAGCCCAAATGCTTAAGATTCAAGCACTTAAGTAATTCCTTTAGATAATCACTTCCCATCCTCTCTAAAAGCATAACCAGAAGACATACTCCCATATCTTAGGTTAGAAGACTTGTCCAGACAAAGGCTGATGAAGATTCAGAAGTCCTAACTAACAGGAGGAAGTTCAAGTCCAGGATGTCCAGAGAGGTGCCACCGAACCTTTTCTGCAGTTATCTTTTTTTTAAGAGATGGTCCATACTAAACAAAAGGTGAAAATCTTGGTTTCACCTCATCTAGCTACTATCTAATACATTAGACACCTGATATAGTGTTGGCCTTAACAACAGTCTGTGAAAGCTCTGCTGTGACAAGCAAAACATTCTTTCATCTGAGTAATGGGCACACACACACGTGTACACACCTTCATGTGATGGGGTGCATAGTGCAATGCTTGCCGTAAACAATCAATTGCCTTCTTTCCTTGGCCTTTCACCCTCCAGTAAAGAGCTGCCATGCTAGAGAGGACCCATGATGTCTGATTCTGGCAAAAGAAGAACACAAAAAAGTGTCATGTAAACACCGGTACTGAACACTCTTCCTACCTTTCACTCTTCCAATTTATTTGATATATTGAGGTAGAGGATGTTACACTTAAAAAGAGCATTAAACTATTTCAAAGAAGCAAGAAGTTTCTGACAACATATATGCAACAGCCAGGTAAATGAGACTGCCAAATGAAACAAATGCCAAGGACATCATTTCCTTAGGAAAGGAATAGCAGTTAAATAGCTTTCAACAGAAACAACAGTTTCAGCAGCCAGAACAGCTTCTAACCAGCTCTCTGATGCTGAGCATCTATATTACACACATTACCCAACACGAAGGAAAAAACTTAGCTACATTAGCTGATTGGCGTTGTAGGCTCCCTGCAGTCACTGGAAAGAGAAAGGATATCCTGGGATGCAGCTCAGTCCAGAAGCCTGCCAAAGCCCAGCCTCTAGCTGGCTGACTCCCATGCCCTGTGTTACAAAGGAAAATACTAAGAATTCTGGTTCTAATCTCTGCACTAAATATTCAGCTTATTTGGATAAATCTTGGTGTCTGCAGGAGAAACCAGCATGTAAGAGAAACAGCTAGTATACATCTAAAGTGAAAAGAAATTAAGTCTTGTAACGTGAGGATAAGGGTAATGTCTTTACTTTCAGGGGATGGACAAAGCCATACTGGTTTTAATTTCAAAGCACAGTAAGTACCTCAGACACCTTTCGGTCCAACAGGCTAAGGGCATCAAACTGTTTTCACTGAGCCTTCTTTTCTATAGTAGGTTGGGATATTGTCCCTACCAGTTGTAAATACAGAACAGCCATCCCTGGCATCCCTGTCTGCTTTGTGGATCCTGTGAAAATTATGTCCCTAATCCTCTCATCCTAGGGCTCACAGCAGTTTATTAGTAGCCCTTAGCCAGGAAGCCTGGATTTTTCTGGGGAGAACAGGAAGTGCAGGCTTGCACATGGTACCACACCTCTGCCTGAACACAGCTGACACTTCAGGTCAACACTGCACCAGGTAGAAGCAGCAAGCTGAAACAACAGGAAGCCCCTTTGAGCTGTCTGACTGCTGCATGCCAGAGTGTTACTGGAGAGGGGAGACATGGCTTAACTCCACTTTCCATAAGCCCCAAGTCAATACAGCCTAAAGAGAAAGAAGAGGGCTGAGAACCGTTGAAATAGTTTAATAAATCAATAATCAGCAATGCTGCTCACTACAGGGCAGGAAACACTGGTACATTTGACAAGCTTAAGTTTCAGCAGAGAGATATGGAAGACTCTTGAGGGTATAAGCACAGGATATACCTCAACAAAATACCTGTGAGGGCATTACAGATGCTAAATAGACACAAATCCCTAGTCCAAGTACTAATACGTTCCTTGAGCAGGATTTCAGGCAAACAATTCGAGACCGATTGACCACTGTGCCAGTCAAGAGCAGTAAGCCCAGACTTCTCATTTTCTCCTTTACACAAACCTTTTCCAAAGCTTTGGCTATTCGAGTACCAACTTGTTCTAGTGACTGTGGTGAGTAGTGGTCTTTGCCAAGATTCTGTAGGACCTGTGGAAGAGGAAGTAAAAGTGCTTAGATGCTGGAACCTGCTAAGAGATGTCCTCTTGCTTGTTGCTCTTTTGCCCAGCGTTTTACAAGTGGTGTAACCTGCTTCAACCTAAACATCACTGTCTATCTTGAGTTGATATTATCTGTATAGTACAGTGCTATAACTCCATGACACTGATTACTAAGAACACTAGAAATTCTGAGTATGCTGAGTTGGACTTTACTTTCACTTTTTCATCCATGAAGAGCTATAAATACAGAGACACTAATGGTGTTTTAGGATTTCCCTCAGGCCAGTCTGTAGATGGCTGGGGAAACATTCTGGTAAAATTTCATGCTGCACTGTTCTTAGTTTTATCCAGGCATTCACTCACTGAAATTCACCTCTGGAGACAAGGCACTGAGCTAGATGCACCATGAATCTGCCATGGTATGGCCATTTTTGTGTGATGGCCTTCAGCTCTGGCATACCTCTTTCAGTTGACTTTCTCCAGTGTAATGCAAGCTGGCCCGACTAGAGACACCTTGCAGGTGGTCCAAAGTATGCATACTGGCTGGGAGGTTTGGGTTACAAAGGGGCTCCATGGCTGGTTCCTGCAGCTGTGTGGCAAAATCAATGTGTTCTGTAATGCTATAAATGTCATAAAACAAGCCAAATTAGTTAAGAGAACAGAACAGTCATTAAAAAGCTCTCTAGTGAAAGTAAACTGCCCAGAACCTGGCAGTTCTCATTTGACTGGCTCAAGAAGCAAGAGAAACTGGCTCTTATCTGCACGTGCACTTTTCAAGTCTAACCAATGACATTCCATATGACATTTTCAAACTTCTTAGAAATCCTGGCGGTTCTTTCTTACTAACATAAAACCTTCAGTTTACACACACTGAAGACCATGTAACTGTCCTGCTTTGTGTATGTAACTTACTTAGGGCTCATATCCAAGGTACTCACTCAATGTTTTTAGCAGAAACAGCAAGCCACGTGCTGGCTACAGTTGTAAGCTCTACCCTGCGGAGTTTCAGGCATTCATCAGGACTTGGCCAGCCAAGGCTACGGTAGTCACGCCTTTTTCCTTGAGAAAGTAAAACAAAAATAGAAGAAACTTTCTAGGAGAAAGACATTCCACTTCAATACAGTGATTCTTAAAATATTTTATGCCAGTGGATACATTCCCTACATTATAAAAGTTGCTGTCTTGCAGACACATTTCTTTAATAACAACTCCTGAACCTAAATGGACTGAATGGGACCTGTCGCATGCACAGACAGAACCAGATTGTGCACAAGATGGATTAGGAGATAAAGTTTCAAAACCTGTTCCATTATACTTTTTCCAAAACTACAGATTAAGAACAATTGCCAATCTTGTTTACAGGTAATGTCTCTACTTAAATGTCCTTAAACCAAATTTGTGAGTCACCATTAATGTTCTACAGCTACAGTTAAAAACTAATAAAAGTTGATTGGTCTATCTGTTGACAATTCCAGGTGAAAAAACACTGCCAATATTGTTCAAGACAGTCAGTGGCTTTGACTGTGTTCTTACGCTCAAGACAGAAACCTTCCTGAAACTATTTAACAATTACACCTTAGCTCTCCCATTTTGCAGAGCAGGGAAGGGTTAAACAACTTGCTTTATATTAACAAACAGATCACTGAAAGAAAAATGAACCTGATCTTCACTTCTGAACTAAAGCCTACTGACATCTTTCCCTCAAATTTGGTGGATACTATATCAAGTCCTAGGAAACTGGCCTGTGTTAAATGTTAGGAAACATTTTCCTGTTCTATCAGAAACATCCTAACTATTTGGGACATAAGAAAAATTCACTACAGCAGTAGATTTGCTCAGTGAGAAGCCAAGTTTAACAACACACCAGTCTATCAAACCAGCTATGTAGACAATATTTCAGTATTTATTTCTAGTTACGTGAAATTTTTGCCCATTTGGATGCAATGCCTATCTCTCATCCAAGTTACAGTAAACCACTTCATCATATTTTTCAAATAACAAAGAAGTCTGCAATACCATGTATTTTGTAAAATGTTGTGATAAAAGGGAAATTAATTTCAAGATATATAGGGAAATGATCAGTTCTAATCACCACCACTGTGAACTATGGGATTGCAAGTTCTTATTGGCATGAACAGCAAAGGACATAAAGAGGTATGGAAATGCTACAGATACAGTTCAGTAGTCTGGGAAGGAGTGAAACACAAGACAAATACCATCATTTCTCTGTTCTACCAAGAACTCCCCAGGTGATCTTCAATTAGTTACTTAAATTTTGATTATTTAGTTCTTGCAAAGAGGATGCCAGCAGACCCTGCCTCACAGGAATGTTGGGAAGATTACTTTACAATTGAGGGATGCCATGTAATAAAGCCACAAAAGTAACTCACAGGGAAAGAAGATAAACACTGAGGGAAGGACAGGTGTGTGCTCACCAATGATAGTCTGTTTTCATGCATTCCTTCCCTCCCCATTTAAATATTTAATTCAATAACCTACATTTGTCAGTTGCTAAAAAAGGAGGTTGTTAAAGATTTAATGTAAAAGCCTTCAAAATGTGAAATTACTTTCCAGGTCATCAAATCATCAAGGACTAAGATGCACTGTAGAACTCTGCTTACACATCAGTCCCACAACATTAAGATTTTAGCTCCGTTGAAAGGTAAGACAAAAAGTATGGGGGTCAATTACTTGGGGTTTATTCTTTGGCACCATATTAACAGATTTCTCTCCCAATT
Source organism: Phainopepla nitens (assembly GCA_013400175.1). NCBI lineage: Eukaryota > Metazoa > Chordata > Aves > Passeriformes > Bombycillidae > Phainopepla > Phainopepla nitens. The sequence continues at coordinate 56,043 of VXBQ01007757.1, forward strand.
CCTCTTCTTCAACTAGCAAAAACTCCGGCTGCCTCTCAAAATCTCATCTGTGTTGGTGCAAAACTCTACTCTTCTGGAGCTACAGTGTTTTGGAAGAGAGTCTCTAAGTTTTCTCTTATAATATCACTGAACAATTATAGCAGAACACTTGACTTTTATTTATTTACTTCATTTTTATTAGACTAAGCTTTCAGCTCTTTCTTCTTGAGTTGTATGTCTTATGTTTAGCCAGAAGTCAGTACAAACTCTTACTCTGTATCTTGGTGAACTAACTCCTCTGCCCATTCAGTTTAACAAAAAGAGATCACAGAAATACTCTCTCTCTTTTACAACTTCTACCCACAATATCTACCTCTTTCATTCTCCACTGTCACCACCTCATTCCCAGAAATTTTGGAAATTAACTAGAAAGTTTTCATTCAACACATCAAGTTAGGCTGCACTTCATCAAGAAGGTGCAGATGGAAGAGATTTCTTATTTTTCCATGTACTCATCTAAAGGGACATTTCACTACATAGTTTTTGTGATGCTTATTTTCAGTAATAAGCCAGTATAATATAAAGGCTGCAAAGGAAATAAACCATACTAAAACAAAAGCTGCAAATGATTTGCTTTCTCTAGAAGCAGCAGGTTACCTATTGGTCCAGGAGAAGGTATCTTTGGTCCACTGATCTCTAGAGCAGTTTGGTAAAAGTTTTCATTTTCTGCATTAGTCTCTTCTTCCACATTTCTCCCAACTGGCTCCTGGAGATCCAAGCTTTCAGCTTTTGGTTTCTTTAAACGTTTGACCTGAAAAGTGATCTACCAAAAGAACAATATTAGCAAGGTTAACAGTAAGAAACATAATGACTGCTATCAGCTTCAGTTCTCTACTTGTTTTAGCCCAAAGTTGTTACAGATGAGATTTTTGTCTCTCTCCTTTCCTTCCTATCTCAACTCATTCTCAAAGCCTGCTCCCTTTCACTGCATCACACCATGCAAACCAAGTATACAACTTTTGACCTCCAACACAGGAGAAAATCAAATGAACTGCTGGAGAACTGAAAGGCATTTTTCATTATATATTTTATGGTAACATGATGACAAGAGGGATTTCTGTGTTTTCATGCTAACCAGAACTTTTGGTTAAAATAGGTTGGTTTTTTTTAACTTTTATCTGTGAGCAAGAAGTTGGTGATGGATTGAAACTACTTGCTCATTTCACACCAGCCATCAATGACTACATCTTTTAGGCTCATAGAGGAAGGTCACAGATGTGTATCTCCCAGCGTTAAACCCCTTGAACTGTTCTCATCTTTCCCTCCTCAACAACATTTAGTATAAGACTTAATAAAACTCATTCAAACTTACCCATTCAGCTTCATCATCATCACCACAGTCCCCAAAACAGGAGCTAGCAAGTCCGTCCTGAGATCCCTTCTTCAGGACTCGGATTCCCTGCAAGTCCATCCGACGACCTTTTACCTCCAATGCCCCTTCAAAAGCTTCCTGAGGCCAAGAATTTTCAAACTCATCCACCAAAGCCAGCATCTCCTCAGACATCTGATCGTCTTCTAAACTCTCCACTCCTTCTGAGCCGTTGCTTTCTGCAGTGACTGTGTCTAAGAGGGAATACCATAAAAAACTTCAAAAATTATTTTCCCTGTGCTTTCACAAATTGTACAAAAAGAATCTTTTCTCTGTGACCAGACTTTTCCACTTGCACAACCCAAGTATCACTGACTACTCACTGCACACTGCAAAAAGAGAGAACTAGTCAATGCAGACCTCCTCAACGCAGATAAGCATCCCTGTTGTGCTTGGAGAAGAAAGGTGAAGAGAATGAAACTAGTTTATGGGTTATTTGTTACTTTAAGGACAGAGAGCAGAAAATACAGCTTCTCAGTGTAAAATAGATCTTCTGAAAAATCTAGAAACCATTTCATTTGCCAGAATTGATTTTATAAGGCTGACTTACTTTCCAGTCTCAAGAAGGAGGGATCCCTTGCTGAACTCTGAGTAAGGACTTCTGGATCTTCTGTACCTCCCTCAGAGTGTCCTTCTGTCACTTTTGTAGCTGACTCATAGTGGTTATCAAAGTATTTCTCCTTGCCATAACTGCCATCTGGATTTTTCTCATGACAGTGGCCTGAAAGAGAGAAATTTACTGATATACCATGAGAGAAAGCTCCTCCTGGATACAAGTGCAGAAGCTGTATTGTGGAAGATACCATCTTCTAGTTTTCTGTGGATTTTTTATGTTTTTTAATCTGTGGATTAAAAGAATAATTCTGTGAAGTATGAAAGACTTCATTCAGTGATTTAAAAACTGATCTGCCCACTGACAAGGGAGATCATGTAAAACAGTCACAGGAAACTATGTTATTAGGTATATGCTGTCAACTACTAATGCAAGAAAAATCAGCTACTTTTCAAGAGATGAGAAATTACTGTTTGTTGGTAGCCACTCCAATGAACACTCCCAAGACATATTTTGGTGACAATGCACCACAGGAGATGTTTGCCTGCCACATGAACTTTCACTTAAGACACCACAGTGGTCACCATGCTTACGTGCAAGAGAAAAAGGGCCAAGGCAGACTGATCTGAGAATGCCAGACTGACCTTCCATGCCAGCAACAGACAGCATGTTGGTATAACTAGCTCATGGAACAGAAAGACAAAAGCTAAGAGCATTAATCTGTGCAAAACATCAGAAGTTTATACACCTGAAAGTTTAATATCTATAATTTTGTGCTCAGGTTACAAGTTCACATTCCACCAAATGCAAAGATCTAGGAATAATATCAGGAAAAATCCAAATATAGTCAGTAGCAAGCAGAAACAAAGAGCGCACACTTGCAACAGTAGCCTTTGAGCATCCTTCAGTGGCACATCAGCATTCAGACAGCTTAAAGGGTGGCCACCTGCATCTTTGCAATAATACTTTTGATAATAAGTACACTTTAACTACAGATCTCAGATTTTCTAAGACTAATTACTTTCCAGGGCCAGAGGTGCTTAGGGAACACAGCTAGTGACACCATTCTCCACAGGTGTGAGAGGCTGGGAACTGCCCTGAACCCCAAGGCGCAGCCACGGCGCTGAGACAGACTGGGGGAACTTCTCATCACACAGGAAACTGTCCCCACTGGGAAAAACATATTCCATGCACACAGCAACTGGACTCAAACCCTTCCTTCCTTCATTTCAATCACTTGTGAGTGAAAACAGTATACATATACAAATGAATTAAGAAGTGCACAGTTGAATAAAAGTTAAATGCAAGATTCTAAAGTACATTCCCCACTCTACCATCTCAGAGTACAAACTGTATTTCTCCATGTATATGGGAAGCATTATTTTTTTCAATCGGCAGCATAAAATAACAAGAATGTGAATAAAGTAGATCAGTGACCCCTTTCTACTTCACACAATGATCCTATGTTACAAAAGAATAAAGCTACCCTTTATGTCTTTATCAGGCCAGTGGGAAGAGAGGATGGTTCTAACTCATGTAAGGGTAACCTGTTCCACTGCTTCTCTGCAAAGTGAAAGTACAGCTTTTAGCTCTCTGCTTCTCCATCTGGGAACATTCAGGTGTCATAAGGAGGAGAAACAGACCAGTATTTTCTCTGTGTGTGTGTGTGTGTGTGTGTGTGAGTGACCAAAATCAAACAAATTAAACTAGATTTATAAATCCTTGGGGAAAACTATTTCTTGTCCTATCTTTTCTGCTGAATGTAAGAAGACAAACAATGTTATGAATAAATATATAAAACAAAGCAATTAACTTCATAAACTCTTCTAATATGTACCATACAGTTATATTCGGTCTTTTCTACCCTATCAGTCATTGACTCTTTCTTCAATCCTCTGCCCATCTCTCCCATTCTGCCAATAAAAAATTAATTGGTTTCATTAAAAAAAGAAAAGAAAAAAAAAGATCGAACAATCACTTCAATATATGGAGAGCCTCATGTTTAGTTATAAGAAATGGTGCACACTAAACTGCCCCTACCTGACATCAACCCGGCCTGATTTCATGCAAGTCAGGTGCTGCTCAGAAATGTGATGATCACAATTCCCTTTGCTGAAGATCCACTCATCATTAGTATTAAGAATGAAGCAGAGGGGCTCCAATCCAGACAACTTTTTTTAATTGAAATAAAAATGCCAAAAAGAATTTTAAAAGCTGGAAAGCGCAAGCAGAAGGAAAAAAAATGATGGCACTTAAAATTCTACTTAACACCAATTCTGTTAATATTAATTTACAAACACTGACAGCTAAAAACAGACTAGATGACTGTGCTGGCTTTCTTGGGATCTGAGAGCTGCTATATATAGAAACCTGAGCGACCTAATTTTTTCAAGTTGCTGCTTTCAGTTGTCTGATGTTGCTGGAGACTATGCAACAATGCTAGCTGAAACACCAATGGAAGTTGAAGATCTCTAGTGAGTGAACCATGAGACTGGTGGTGCTGAAACTGCAAGTCAGAACTTCACAGCTTCTGTCAGCCAGATGCCTGAAGCCCACCAGGGAAGTTCAGTGGGGAAGAGTGTGAGACCAGCAAGAGAACACAGCCCCAAATTCCAGGCACATTCTCTGTCTGTAGAACTTTGGCTGTAACACTGCAATACTTTGCACCTTCATTGTGCAAAGGACAAAAGTGACCACTGAGCTACAAATGCTCAGCTATTCATTACTAATATCTCACATATATTCTGGCTGTCTAAATCTGCACATGTGAGTTTCAGGTGTAAAGTCCTGACACAGTGATATTACAAAACTTGGAAGTCTAAAATTTCTACACCATACTTGGTAAGTTCAGCTTACTCCATCCTGAAAATTTACTAAAGGATCACTTCCTTGCTCATTTATCTTCTGAGAACAGCTGTTGTCACTCTTCCTATTAATTCTGTAGAGCTAAGAAAGCTCAGAGGAAGTGGATCAGAGTCTGCCTTACCTTATGTATTAGGAGACCTGGTTACCAAATTCCAGACAGTGAAACAAAAATCACTGTGATGATACAAACAGGTGTCTGGGCTTTTATTTAAGTGATGAAAATAACACAAATAGCCTGTACCAGGTTCATGTAGAAATAGGCAGAAAAAGCCCATAGAGTAGTTCCTAATTTACAAAAGAAATCCCCCGGAGAAAAAAGCAAATACAAACTCTAAACTGAAGCACTGAGACCTTGGAGATTAAAAGCAGAATACAATACTGTGTATTAAAGGACTCTACTCCCTTATTGTTATAGCTTGCAATTTTTTTGGCCAATGTGAACACACTTATATAGCATTAGCACAAATCAAACTTTAAATATAGGAAAGATTTGCTAGATTATCCATCCCAATTAATACCAATACCTTCATGATTTTCAAGACCCCTCTCAAATGTCCACTAAAGCTGTGGCAACTACTGCAGTTGGTAGGGCAGAAAAACCCTAGACATAAAGTCAGGCTCAGTTCTTCAGGAATGGGGTGATTCTGAAATCTTAAGCTGAAATCCACTTAGCATAAGGAGGGAAGCATTCAAGAGTGTTGACATCTGTCACAAGGAAGGAGAAATATTAGGAGGGAGAAGTGATGCAGTAACTGAAGTTTAAGACTTGGTCCATCTATGAATGGGTAACAAATACTTATTCTGAATCATATTTACTGTTGCCACATTTCTCAGAAAAGTCACACCTGGAAACCATTATGAACTTTCCTCATTATGTAAGAGCTTTTCTGGTACCATGCGTTGTTTTCAGGGTTTTTTGTTTTCTAAGAGCAAATTTCTTTCAATTTAGGTGACCCCATATGCTCAGATTGAGAGCCACTCACCCCTAAGGCAAGGAAAGAAATGTGGGAAGCATACAGAAAAGATGAACAAACATCACCCCCAATATATCACACGGAAGTGCTGCACCTTGAGTAAGGTCTTCAAAGTAATGAAAACTCACCATTAAATTAGGCACTGATTGTTCTAAAAATGCAAATTAACTGCCAATGTAGCTGTTTTAGCTGTTTGTTTCTTGTGGTACATCTGGCAGAGAGAATGAGGCCTTATTAAATATTTTCACTGTTTGATTCCTATGTACCAACTAAACATACATGATCTGGTATCATCAATAGCATTAGAAATAAAAAGTAAAACTATCTCCAAGTATCTTTGGTCAGCACAAAATTTTTACTGACATTTAGATCTTTGTCAGTGCAGAACCTGCAAAATATGGCATTTCTAACACCACCACCTAAACATCCTAGGTTTATGAAAATTGTCTCCTAACTTCTAATATTATACAGACCAGTTCCCTTAAATTTTTTTGGTACATATTTAGAAATTACAATGGCAGAATAATGCCTCAGAATTAAAAGTCAAGTAATTTTAAATATAGGTACTGATTTTTTCCCCTATTTATTTAGAATAAACAGAGCTGCATTATCTTCTGAATTATTACAAGAGTCAAGAGCTGTTGCTGTAGCCAGTGACTTGCATTAGGTTAGGCAAAATGCACATTATCTGGTTATGTGTCACTTAAATTATTTGCCTCTTTATGGATAAACACAGCCAAAAGAGAACTGTACTTAACACAGTAAGTCAGCCTAATACCTGAGTCGTCAGAGTAGAAAACAAACTGAAACCAAGTTGCTAACAGGAGTTATTAACTGCACACTTATTTTTTTATGAATGCTTAAAAACTAGTATTCCCCACAGTGAAATTCAGTAAAGATAGGTCTTTTTTTTTTCTTTTTACAGCAGGAATGACATATCACTGAGCTCAATGGAAATAAGTTTCAATCCCTGCATGAAGATGAACAGTCTCATCTACAGACATCTCAGCAGAAGTGCTTCAATAAAGAGTCTTCTCTTTACTTTTGCTAGTCATTGCTTACACAGATGCAGAGACACATAAGTAAAAGGGGGTGGTTTATCACCACTTTACATATGAGAATGGGCAGTGATGTTGCTCAGAGGTGAAAAATTTGGGTGTGCTCACTACTTGAGTGACAATGTATATTTACAATCAGGCTAAAATATATTCATTACAGGAATTAAACTGAAACCCAGCACATCGTCATCCATCACTTCTATAGAACCATTCTTGTTCAGTGCTTCATGTCACAGGCAATATAATTTCCCAGGGTTTACAAAAATAATCTAGAACGAGAGAATTCACTTTCCAGAACCTTTTATGCATCTAGAACTACTGGGATCTCGGTCACCAACATTTGGCCTAAATGAGCACCTTAAGAACTGTCTTACTTTCTACACCACAGTGACTTTGGTGCAACCTGACCTTAAGAAGCCAGGCAGTGTCACAGGGAAGTGCTGCTTGGGAGACCATCCTCTAGACAACACAAAAACATGAACTTTGACTTTCATAGCAACGTTAACACTGGTGATTAACACACTGCATACTCTAATTACCTTGATCTTTCAAGGTGAACATGGTAATTTCCTAAAGATCTTCTGAGATATTAACAGCAGCCATGTTATTCCAATCACATATGAACATATATTTGATTGCAAAGCATTTGCTAAGGGAAAAATTCCAAGCCACTTATTTTGAGGTGAGTTTTAAAAGCAATAGGAAGAGCAGTAACTAGTAGACCTATCTTTAGCAGCTATTGCTACTCTGTTTACCTTAATCATAAATTAACATGGTTCTATTTAGATTTTTCTCTAAAATTAATGCAGTCCTTTTCTTACTGTTTTCAAGAAAAAAATACATATTCATACTTCAAAATGAATCCCATGATTGAGCTCTGAAAGCAGAAACTGCAGAACACTTAGGACTGAAGGGGACTACCATCAAGAATGTTACAGGAAGTTCACAGGCCATAACTGCTAAACTGTACAACAGTGCTGCAATAAAACTCCAGAAGCAATACCAAAGGAATTTGTTGTTTTCCACACACACAAGCGTAAAAAAAATACAACTGAAGAATATCCAGTTAATTTTTAGTGGAAGATGATCACCAAAGTGATAGAGCAGGCAAGTAAAAGGAGAAGAAAACGACAAGTTTTAATTAGAATTAGCTGGCTGTGCAATACTGACCTGTGAATATTTGCTAGGTCCGTAGTTAGCCCAAGAGAAATACACCAGATCCACACGTACCTACAGGACCCAGAAAGGATACAAAGCAGATGGGCAACCTCCATCTGCAAAGCATAAAACACTTCGTAGCCTTGCTGATGACTGGAAAAACCAGCCCAAGCAGTGGCAAGTCTTGCTCTCCCTGAACCCAACAGTATCACTGCTGATTTCAGGCACGACTCAGCTCCAGACAGTAACACCAGTGCACCTCCAGTGCCTCTTACAGTTATAACACACTGGATAAACCACCTAAAAGATGTATCCACTACCCACATATCATCACAGATTCTATGCTGGGTAACAAAAGACAGATTCAGTAAGTTCTCCCTCTGATGAAGTTAAGTATCCATATGGGTACCAGGAAAGAATAAGGAGTGTAGTGCCCAAATTCTTAACTAAGCTTTTAATGTGTCTTCTCCCTACACAGAAACACTATTTGTTAATTTTTAGTTTTTTTCCTTTAATTTAAATCCTCCTCTAAAAAGCCAAAATTTACAAGACAAAAAAAAAAAAAACATTTTCAAAGGACAGAACAAACTGCTGATTGAAAAAGTGAAGTATCAAAGACAAATAATGAAAAGCGAAATGAAGTATTTTAAAAGCTGATTTTCATAAATTCTTCCCTCTGATAGCCAGTAGTCCTTCTTCAAAGATGATGAGAGGCATACTCAAAAAGTAATAGTCAAAGAAAACACTACATAAAAAGCTTTCACTGGATGCATAGCAAAACCCAGGATGATAATTTATGCCATCAAATTTCAGACCCAAGCACACAAAACAAAGCATCCAGAAGCTCTTTCTTTTTTATTATTCATTCCAACAAGAGTTTATCAGTTAAGAGGTTTATATGGAAACTGTTCTCACTTGTAGGAAGTTTTAAAATCTGATTTGTAGCAAAAAAGCTGCCTCTAAATTGGCTTAGCTATAGATTTAAAGGTTATCTATTTGTCTCATCACAGTACTTCTCATTAAACCTTTCCAAACACACAAATGCCAACAATACATAACCAGATTTCTTGATCATATTGAAAGAAATACCTCACCACTGTGTAACAGATCAGTCCCTGATGAACAGATATAAAAATTCTCTTTATGAAATACAAAGAAGTGATAAATAAAATATGGTAAAAAATTAAAGAAAAAACCAAACCTATTTAAAATATGGTAAAAAATTAAAGAACAAGACAAATCTATTTAAAATAAAACACAATGCAGTTTAATAAGGGACATGCACGGAAAACATCCTGAAGAATTCAGTAGGCTACTGCGTAAGAGAGTAGAAAATGTCAACCTTCCTCCCAGCAACAAGGAGGGGAAAATCAAAGAGACTGACTACCTAAAGCCTTCACTCTCCTCCTTCCTCTCCACCCACTAAAACAGGAGCTTATTTTTTTTTTCATGATGTACGTCTAGAAGCAGAAACTTACTCTATGATGCCAGGAATAGGGCCTAAAACATAGAAACGTCTTAACATCTAAACGTAAACCCCCTAATCCTGTCAGTGAATAAAAGAAGACTAGAACATGTCTCTTCCAGAGGACCCTGTTTCTATGTATAGAGCAGGAAAGTAAGTAGCCCTCCAGTCTGAATTTCAGTCTGTGCCTCAAGGGTAATGATCTTTTCTTCTTGTTTGTTTTGGGGAGAGAAGAAAAGCAAGAGAAATAAGAACATTAAAGTTCTGAAGACAAAGGCTTGTCCTCAGTGCCTTCTCATTGGGCCAGATTTTTTTACTGTAGATAAGAAAATAGTTACTTATGATTTTCTTAACAATAAACACTCACCCACAGTAGATCCCAGTATAAGGCTTGCTATGAATATTAAATGGCTAACATTTACATCCCTGTACACAACACAATTCTGAAATCTCCTTATGATTAAGCCAAAGACAATTCTTAGTTTAAATATCAGTAGCATAAGCACAGCCTACAGTAGCCAGCATTTTTTTTGCCCTTTCTAATCTTTACTCTTTTCCACGTATCTGTTATGCTAAATATCACGTATTTTGCAGATCCTGTTAGATCCTAACTATCTGTGAACTCAAGAATAAAAAGGACTTTAAGTACAACAGCAACCTTCTACTGAGAAATGACATTAGATAGTTGAACTCTACGAGAGTTAATAACTCCAGTGTTAGCTTCCCACTTCTCTGAATGCATGGGGTGGAAACTCCAAAGCCAAGGAAAGGCCTTATGTGTGTGTCCTGATTACCACTTTGTCTGTAAGGTTTGCACCATATACTGGTATCTAAACAACATACCACAGGGATCTGATTACATGTTTTTTATTCTGAGAAACTATTTGATAGGCTGCATTTATGTTTATCTGTGTATCTCTTCACTAGGTTATACTGCTCAACAAGAGCAGATTCATAGTCAGACTTGATCCATGACAATTTATAGATTTTTTTGGAATAGATATCCATGCAAATGCTCCTCCCAGCTGGACATTAAAGCAGAGGTACTGACACACTGAAACAGCAAACCAGTGTTAACTGGTCAGGTAGCCTGTCCCTTACTAAGCTAAGAGAGCTTTCAAGTGCTTGGCAGTTTGCCTGACAGGGCACATTCTACACAAATCCATTAAAAAGTAGAACTGTTGCTGTAAATAGGATTAAAAAAATCCCAAACCTGGTGTTGATGGTTGTGATGATCAAGATTAGCCTTAAGTGAGGAATACCTGCAGAAGGTTATGTTTGACAAGAATAATGTCAACCACTCTAGATTAGAATTCAGCAAGAAAACACTCTCCTTACACTGCCAGAACAGTACAAAGCCATAGAACAGTTACTGCAGAAAGACTAAAAATTTTTGGAAGAATGTCCCTTGTCCCCAGAATGGTTACAATCAAGAAGCTTTAATCTCTTCCTCTAGGGAAATGCTGAACTGTCCTAGTTTCAGTTTCTAGTAGCCAGAACAGATGATAGATTTAAAGCTTTGAGGACAGTCAGAGCACAACACAAACTCACATGAACCAAGCAACCCACCTTAAAAGGAGAAAAAAAAAAATCAATAAAGCAGACAGATAAGGAGTAGTTAAGCGTCTGGCACTCTGTGGCTCAGCATGCAGTGCTCATTTTCATCTGAGCACATGGCATTGCATGCTGCTTCCAGACAACCTCCAGACAACTCATTACAGGCTGAGGCCACACATCACCACTTTACAAGTTCTCAGATTTAAGCCAAGTGAAGACAGCCTTTAAGGTCTTGGCCAGCTGCTAATGACACTAAACTACACATTGTCACCCTTCCCATACGTGCACACGTTCTTTTCTTTTCCAAACATGCTTTAACCAACTCACTAATTCAGTGTGTACAGCTCAACTATGAACATGTTTGATGTGAAACTACATCTCCCTGCAGATGTAGCTGGGGAATTGGGAATTACCATTCCTCCTAAAAAGGCTGAACATAAGGCAGTCGTTGGAACTTTTTAAATAGGTCCAGCTCTAGGTGGTGCATCCAATTAAGGTTCAGTAACAAATTTTAGCAGCTACATGTAAGTAAGTAGCTGCCACTGGTAAAGATAGCCTCTCAAACAGAGAGGAAGACACAGTCACAAATTTCTCGTTTTTCTCTACATTCTTGTCACAGAAAAGCACCACACACACTGCAGAGAAATGTTAATATGTCTGATAACTGAAGCTATCAACTTCTGAAAATTTGGTTGGAGAGAGAATCTTTTCCCTTTGAGCAACGCCTGTTTCTCCTCCTCCTACAGGAACATGTAGCTATTGCTCAAGTAAAGGGAAGATACAGGCAACATAGGAAGAAGAATCTTTTGCACTGTAAAGGCAGATAAAAATGGGAAAAGTTGTATTATATTTAATACTGTACTGCTTTTTCTTCATTCTGAATGGCTTTGCATCAGTAAACTCTCACTGAGTTTTCCTGCAGTTCTAAATTCCTTTCCACTGCAGTTCTCATTTCCTCAATTACTCCAGCAGCCGAGGTCATGATTTTCTTCTCTCTCCTCTGCTAGCCAATGGCCTTCTGATCTTGGGGAAAGACAGAATGGATACAGAACACTGAATATTGAGGTATACCATTCTTGATGGAGCATGATGCAAAGTGAGACTGATGACTGTTGGGAGAAGCTGTCAGGTACACTGCCATGCAGGAGATAAGCAGGCCATTTACGTAGGATAGCGAGACATACTTTGCATGATGAAAGAAGCTGCAAAACAAACTCACCCATTAGCATATTTAACACATGCAAAAGAGAATGACATTTGAGCAACAGAGATACACTTAAGGAATCATGCATTGTTTACAGAAACCTTTAAGATTCTTAATGGCTTTCCAGCAAGCAGCAGCTTGGAAGCAATGTGCAAAAGCAGTGGATACACAGCCTTTGACTACTGGTGTAGCTAAAAATGCCACATTTAACATAGTACCATATTCTTCCATTTTTCAATTTAAGAATCTCAATCTATACATCTTTTATACAGTTTTGACAAAAAAATACATGGAAAGGAAAGACATGGAAAGGTTTGAAAGTGAACTTGGCACGGCAGTATTATGGCAAGGTCATTCACCTTCAACTTCCTTCAGCCACTCAAGAAACACTACATGAAGACTATTCAGGGAAAAGTATGATTTATAAATCAGGCTCCGAGGAGTGAAAAGTACCAAGAAGCCTGCATCTGGTCAACTATCTTCAAGATCAGATCACTAATATTCTAAGATAATTGCAGCAAAAGTGGACTGTGGGAACTGCTTCTTCCCCTACTGGGCTAGTGGCACAGAAACAGTAGCACAAACCCCAAATAATTGGCTCATGTTATTCTCACAAAGCACATTCTCACATGGATTTCTCCAAGATCTTCCACTCAGTAGCACATCTGATATTTCCCAATACCTTCACTCCTCAGGTATGTTGGCTTCCACCAGGACAATAAGCAGACCTCATTCTCCACACCTCCCACCTGCCTGCATTCTGCAAGATATTTTCTACACAAGTAGAATTTAACCTCCTCTTAATCCTACAGAGCCCAAATATGGTGACCCAGAGCCCACTTGTGTGGCACGCACCAGACCTTTCAGATGAACAGTCACTGTACGATCTTCACTGCCAGAGATGCTTGGCTGCCAGAGGGAGAAAGAATCCAGCTTGATTTTCAGATTCCAAGTGGAACTTGCAGGGTGAACAACAGGACCATGAGTGCACTCCTGTGCACATTCAGGGCAGCAATGAGCAACTGAGTATTGAACTTCAAAGGATAACGATGATCTTAGAACTGCCACTGTTTCACAGAGAATCCATGCTATGGGTTTCTCTATGCTACTGCTAAATGACCAAGGCAAATTATTGCCATGATGTGTTTCTGAGAGCTCTGACAAGCTGTTCATGTGCTTCACAGAATTCTGCTTGTTGTTTAAAAACCCTACCAATGTTGACTCTTCTGTTCATACAGATGAACTTTACCATAAGGCAAGAGAGAGTAAAAGCAACAGAGAAACAAATGGTCACAGATCCCACCCCTTTGGCAAACTCTAAGATAAATAAGAGTACTGATATATACAGTATTCTCAATAAGGTTCAGGAGCACTCATGAATTCTGCCTTCTAATATGCAAATCAAGATGAGAAAAAGCTGAATTTTAAGCATACAGAAGTGCTCAGTTCAGAATCCCATATATCTGGTATAGATTCTGGCCTTTTGCTTCAACTAAAACATAATTAAATTCTGAGCTACGCTCAATGCCCTTTGTTCCAAGAGTAAAAATCTTAGGAGATGTTTATTCCATTCACATTAATGTAACACCATTAACACTGTAAGTGATAAGCATTCCTAGCATGAAGAAGACACAGCAGCTTAAGAAGGTAGAAACTACTTTTACAATAAAAATGTCTAAAAGGACCTCATTCTATAGGAAATGGAAAAAAAATTTAGCAGTCTATTGCTGGGACTATCAAGTCAGTCATAACTGGTAGCGAATAACCAAATTAAGTAAAAGGTGCATTTAAAAATGCAAAGTATTTCACATCCCTGTGTCTTAACACACTACTGTAAAGAAAATTACATGATGCTTTTGCTTAATGTTTGCGTATCCCAAATCACTAAAGAGACTTGAGGCGATTGCAGCTGTCAAGCTAGTGTCAGAGGCCTAAACTGGGCTGTTGATTTAAGGAAGTTATTTAATCTGTCATAAGCTTACTATTAGAGTTTCAAGCAGAGATTCTCCTTTCAGGTCAACCTCTTCCCTTTAGGTCAATTTGCTTAAAGGTATAAGCTTATTAACTTTAACTTACTTTAATGTGTAAGAACCTAAGCGCTGGGGGATAAAAGGAAGCCCATACCTTTCCCGTGTTTTATTTTAAGAGGAAATAGACGGAATAAAGCAGGAATTTTGATTTCATGCGGCACAGAGTATTGGTACCACAAGAGGGCACTAAAGCCACGCCTAAAGCGGATCCACATTACAGAACTCTAAGGAAGGAGGACGAAGTGCTTTCACAAACACTCCCTTTACATAAAAGGATTCAGGTTTCTGGTGGCAGGCACATACATTCATAACGAACTCACACTCCCTCGACTTTCCACAGAGCAGCACAAAGCCTTCTGTAAAAGCACTATGCTGCCAAGGGTGAAAGACAGCGAGACCTGAAGCTTGAAACAAGTCACGTTTGATGTTTTGAACAGCACCAATTGATTAGTAAGATTTTGAATTCTGGTCTTGACTAAAAGAATGTGAAGTGCATGAGCTCATAACCAAATGGAACTGTGACTCAGAGGTAGATGCTTAGTCAGTTAAAAATACTTTGAGTATAAATAACTTCTGTTTGCCCAGGTAACAATTCTGTTTACACATAGAAAGAAAAGTCTTATCTAACAGCAACTAACAAATCAGCATGTTTCAATGGCTAGCTGACTATCATACTAAAAATATGGTTCTCATATTCTGTAACCTTTTTAATGAGGCTTGGCAACAGCTGAATGTTTACACCAGCCAGTGAAATGCCACAGGAACAATCCCATAGCTGGATAGTCCTCTACAGACCTTAATATCTGATACTTGCAATATTTTAAGCCATAAAGTGTGCAAGACAAATCTCAGCAATGCACCATTCAGTAGCAGATAAAAATGATGATGGCTATCTCTACTAGCTTAATAAGCAGCCCAAATATTTAATTTCTGCACCTTTGAGAGCTGACCCTGTTTTTCACACTAAGCTTTTTACACTTGTTAACACACATCTCTTGGTCCTGTTAGCTGTGTGTCAGACATGGCTGCTGAAGTTACATGTCAAGCAACACCAGGTTTCTTAACCTGCTTCAGGAACTCACCAGTAACCTAACAGCTGAGTCATGACAATTTATAGATTTGTTTGGAATAGATATCCATGCAAATGGATATCTACTCCAAACCCTTAACATTGCCAAGTCACCTCTAGCAGGATCACCACAGGATAATGCTGGAAGAAAGAAGTCTTCCAACCATTTTCTCAGGTATTTGGGAATAAGGCACTGTGTGGACTCTTGCTGTTTAGCATCTATATTAGATGCAACTGTCTGATCTCCTCCAGCTGTCTAAAATACATGTCACAGGTGATAGGGTTGGAATAAGTTGGGACACTTCACGTACATGCTCCATTAAAAAAAACCCAAAAAACAACAAAAAAAACCCCACCAAAACCCTCAGCAGATTTAGAAATTCTTTTACAATGAAAACAAACATTTATATAAACTTGAATACAGGAGGCAAAAGTTAAATAGAAAAGTGTTGGTCTGAGATTTTTAATTCTCATGTGCATGAAGTGACTTGGGCTTGAAATAAAAATTATTTATACCAGAAGTAAGTTACTAAAAAACAGTACCAGGTAGCAGTACAGACAGGAACACATAAGCAAGCATCCAAAAAGTCAGCGTTAGTCTGTCACACTTCCAAAGTCCTGCGCTAAGAGCAAACGTCCCAACATGCTTGAGAAAATGCCTATTTCACTTATTTGAAATCAACACCAAGCACATACTGTAATCAAAAATCAGGCCACGAATTCAGATTTTTGATCCCAAATTCCATCTCATGCTAGCGTGTAACTCCCACTGACCATGTGCTGGATTCTGCCGATGGCTCACGGCAGCAGAGCGAGGGATTCCACGTCTCGCTACTTAGCTCACTTTTCATGAACAGAGGCTTTTGACAGGCGAAGCAAAAACACAGCTATCACATGGGCCTACAACCCAAAGCACAGGAAGCCTACTGCTGTTACTTTCAGAAATACTGAAGGAATGCTCATCAAAACAAGATATTAAACCAGAGAAACTTATCGACATTCCAAATTCTTGGTAAATTTTTCAGCATAAGATATCGATCTCAAAGGATACATATACTTTATGACACGCCATCAAGTGAGTAATAACAATCTCTTCAATTGCTTTCCTTGGACTGAAGGAGCAACACAAAACTCCCAAAATTTCAGGGTATTTTCAAGTGAAAATATCATTTCTGAGTACACGTTCTTGAAATCATTATGGTTTTGGAGACTTTCATATAGCCTGTCAAGGTTCCTCTTGAGTCAGTTCAAGTTTACAGTGAGGTGAAAAAATACTTCCCCAAACCTTATGCAAATAAGACAGGTAAATCTACCTATTCATTTTTAAATTTTGAGTTTGGACTTAAACAACAAATCATCATCAAGGCTGAATTAACCAGCATGTTTATTTTACACTCTGCACGAGAATGTACGAAGAATATTTACGCTACTTGTCAGGTTTATATTTTCAGGTTTATTGCACTAAAACAAAAGATTACCTAAAGGATATTATAAACAAAAATAAAAAATAAATATTAAGACGAGTCCTAGAAAAAGGCAAGTAATATACATATTATATGTCTTTTTCATATTACAGAGTAAAATACTTAAATAATGGAACACTGAAATTTAATGAGCACATTAACATGCTAAGGCATATTCATCCCCCTCTTGATTTAGCAGCTTCACAAATTCCTTATTGACCAAAACCCAACTCCAATGTACCAGATTAATGTAATCATGCTCACCTTGCTAACCAGCGGTCAAGCTGGCAAAAAAATACAAGAACACACTTTTCTCTTAAGCACTTTTGAGATGAGTTTCCCCTTGCATTCAAGAAACACAAACTTCCTAAACAGCATATGCTGTAACACCTGACCTCAAAATGAACATCCTGGATCAGGAACCAATGCAAGCAGAAGCCAAGAATCAACCAAACTACATTATGACAAGTTTAAGGAAGAAAAGCACATAAAACAAAAGATGTCAAAGATAACTTCGGAGTTCAGATACAACCACTGCTTGTTACTGTTTCTGTTCTGTGAATATACTTTTAAATTGCTTGCTAGTTAACTTCAAAATAGAGCAGCTATGACTCAGGTTTGACTGGAATAACTGTAATCTTATGAGTTACAGACTTTTAAAAGGCCTTAATTAAAAGTAAACAAATGGGGTTTTTTGGTTTTTTTTTTAGAACAATGTGTCTCCTGTGATGAAATGTGCAAGTTCCATTATTGCTTACAGTATGTGCTAGGATTTTTCTAAGGGCAGTCTGAAGTTAAGAGATTCATTGCGAGGTAACAGCATAGGAGTTGACATTATGGATATCAGCAAGAGATCCATCAGTTGGGCTGCTACACCACTCACTACAGCCCAACAGCATTCATTTCTCTGCACAGCTGATGGGCTCTCAATCAGAGCAAAATGCACAGGGACATAAAAAGTAGTATTATTTTAATGGCAAAGTCCTGGAATTTCACCTACAATGGCATCATCCATATTGTACCAGGAGATAGGACGGCCTCTAGTCTGTGTTTAGACAGCACAATTCTAGATGCTAAATCAGAGGAGGTTTCTCCATGTCTTTTCACTGGAGAGGGAATTTTAAGAAAACCTCAGAGGAAGTCCTAGCAATGCTAAAAATCTCAAGCATTTCTCTGGTGAGGTTTACACCTGAAAATAAAGAAAATATTAACTGGAAAAGTACCTTAGTAATAATTTGAGACAGAAGGGATTAGAAAATATCTTAATAAATCATCTGCAAGATTGCTCATGAGTATAATATTGGCTATATTCAAGTACAGACAAAGTACTGAAAATATTCAGTGGGATTGAATAAAATGAAAGAATCCATCTCCAAAAGCTATTTTTTATTTAATATAAATAGCCATTAATGAAAATAAACCATTCTGTTGAAAATATTTAAAATTTTTGGGGGGAGAGAGATTGGATTCTAAGTCATTCTTAGAGATGTTTGGAGCGTAAAGAGCAGTGACTGCAGGTACCATACAAATAATATAATGCTGACACAAGACAGTCAGCATAGAAGACTGAACACTAGAAAATGACAACCAAAGTACTGAACACACTGTAAGGATACAAATTAAAAATAAACTACTCTTCATCAAATTCTTCAGCTCTAAGGAAACAAATCCAGCTGACTGTAAAACCTGAAGGGATGTACAAAGGGGCTGTTGAACAGCCTAGCAGTAGGTGTGCACTTCCATAAATGCTGAATCCAGCATTCCTCGTTTAACAGTAAGAGATATTGGTGGTGCTGCTGAGGTACTCCTGACAGTCAGGAAGTAATTTGCACTCAGTGGAAGCCCTCTAGATATTCAAGAGGTCATCCTCAAGCAATTACTTAATGGACTGTAACTTTTCCATTAAAAGCAATGTCTCAGCCTTGATCCTTGAAGGAAGAAAGTACTGTAGAGCAAAAGGGTGGAAACTTGGAAAAAAAAAAATCTCCAACACCCAAGGCAAATAGACATCATTTGACTTGTGGAGCATCTTTCAGCAGTTGCTTACCACTGCACACAGAAGAGGTGATGTTGTACAGGAAAGGATAGAACTGCAAACAGCGGATCATCTTCAGGCTGCTTTCACACTCCAAGCACTTGGTTGTCAAATCCAGCGCATGTCTGAAGGCCTGCAGCGCGCCACTAATGTTGTTCTGAGCCAGGTACACATTTCCTAGGCTCAGAAAAGTCAGGGGCTGTAAACAGAAAAGCAACACATTGCAGCATAAGTATGTTCACTGTTTAAGATTGAAGCCAAGTAGGAAAAACCCTTGTTGAGTCACATCCTCCCAAATTTGGTGGAAAAGAAGTTAAAAGTTTTCTAATAAGCACTGCCTGTTATTACAATTGAGAACTAAAAGCTTGATGCATTGGTAATAACCAAAAGGTATTTTTCCAGAGGGTTGTGTTCCATCTACATACACACAAACTGAAATGAAGCATTAAGTACTTACTTACTTATAACCGTCAGAAACATAATGCTTACTGAAGAGCATGCCAAAGGACTAAACCGAAATGTGCAAAGGTAATTTAGAATCATTGAAAGTCCTCAAAAAAGTAAAAATATCACAAGTGTTCTAGCAAGACAGATGCATTGCATTTGCCAAGAGTGTTCAGATTTACCTTAGCAAATCTAGGTTACTGAAAACACTAACGTCACACTAGCTTAGGGGTACACATTTATGGCTTTCAATTCTTTGTAAAACAATATTTTTGTCTACTGCTTTTGGCTACTAACCCTACAGTAAGTATTTTTTTGAAAAGTAAAGATTATAAACACCTTTTCACCGGGTAGAACTCAACACTTAATACAGGCACACAGTAAAGCATTACATTTATTCGGTCTCTCACTTGGACAAAGTAACTTGCTGCAATTAACAGTATGCTGTTACAATAATGACTATAGCACTGTAATTTAGCAGTCGTTTTTCCCACTGAAACAGTTTTTTACATTCATTAAAATGTGAAGACTGAGCAGTAGCTGATGATTTTTCCACCTCTGCTTGCTTTACTAAACAGCATTCAGAAAACTGCGCAAGCTGAGCAACAGGATTTTTTTTTCTTTTTAACAGCTCTTGCTGATGGAGCACATCCTTTACTGCCAGTAGCTGCAATTAATCTTAACTTGTATTTACTTTCCATTATATGCCAGGAAATACCATTCACGCACAATCTCTCCTGATAGTTTTTCTGGTACAACAGGTATTATAGGACTGAGTACACCTAAAAAAACCACAAGCAGGCATTACTGTAACAAGGCAGGATTTGCAAGTATTTCTGAAGAAAAGCCCTACTCACACAGCACGGTCCTAAGGATTCCTAGGCTCCTCCCCTCCAAGGCTGTGTTTTCAAATGTTCTTCTTAAGGCACATGATTCAAGCAGAGTTCTTTCTGTAGTTCCTATGTGCACTCTTACCTGCCACCCAAATGGACTACAGTCCTTTCCAACACTTGAAAATTTGTTTCTGAACGCTACACTGAATAAATTTATTCTGTTTTTAGCTTTTTTATGTGCTAGGTGACTGATGGCGAGGTAGGTTTAAATGCTGTTAATCTAACTAGAGAGGAAGAAGTACAAGAAAGAAATCACCTGAACTTTGTATTAAAGTGTTTCTGATGTGAGAGCAAAATTATCTGCTAAAGGTGTTCCCTGCTATGCCATTCTCTCTCCCTTTCTTTTCACAACTGTTCTAGCCAGTCCAGTAGTTGAAACAGATTAAACAATAACTGTCTATATGACATAGGTGACAACCTACAGAACATTTATCATGTTACTGTTCAGAAATACTAAAACCTGGTTTGAATCTATGGTTGGAAGCAAAGACACCAAACAACTAGAACATGTTTTCCTCCATCTACACAGACAAAACCTAGGGACAAATAAAACTATACAGATAGAAAGTCACAGAAAGATGTCTATAGAGTCAAAGATCTTGGTGGCTACATGTACTTTAAGGGTTTTAAGAAGCAAGATACAATGCTGACAGCTTGACAGAACTCTGTTTTAGGTTAAAATGTTGCCAAACACCAGGATTAAACTCCTTGGAGGCACTGCTGGTAATACAGGTTTTGGGAGGCTTGATTTACAAGAACATCCCTAGATGTTTATACTCTCAACAGTCAGCATCACCCCTGCTGCAGTCAAGAATTTATATGAAAATTAACATCCATTGCAAATCACAAACTGGAAGATGAACTGGATGCACAGATAAACACAAGTAACATGTATTCAGAAAATAATGAGAAGAAAACACATTCACTGCTGAGCAAATACAAACCCCATCATCTTACCTCAGAGGCATTGATGGCCAAAGCCTTCAGCAGGAGCCTGCTGGCATCCAAATGAAGACCATAATGAAATAAGAGGTTAGCAAGATTGACCAGAGGGATGTCCTGATACTCATGTGGAGCCAAATTATATGCTTTTTGCAAACAGGTGATAGCAAAGGTGCTATTTCCAACTGCACGCCAGTATAATCCAGCTTCATTAAGCACAAGCCACAGAGGATCTTCTGGCTATAGGAAAGTCAGGGAAAAGGATAAAAACACCCACAAAGAGGTGTCTCAGGAAGACAGAAATGCCTGCTCTTTAATAAGAAGCAAACTGAACTCACTCTCGCATACTACATTGTTAACTAGATACAAATTACACTTTGCTGTGACTACTAGCAGATTATTCAATCTGCTCCATTCTACTCAAATGGACAGGCTGAACTGTGATTTAGTAGTAGCTGTTGCTCACACTCTACTCATACGACTGCTTTGTATCATGACCACAAAATCCCTTAAAATGTACAAGCGATAATGGTTAGTTCACTACAGGAAGCAAGGCTTGTCAGGCACTTCAGAACCTTCAAATTATTCAAACATAGATCACAGATCTATGTAAAATGCTAGAATTTGAAAGTCACGTAGCTATTAAATTACAGTCAGATGTGCTTCCAGGTCCTCTGTCTAATGTTACATTTTCCAGTCAATTTAAGGTTTCAGAGTTGTTTTTTCTTAGATTTAGCTATCTGTCTTATGAAAGTTGACAACTGGCATGCATTAAATACTGTTTAAAGATTATAAAATAGGAAGAAAAAAGTGAGGGCAGGTGAAAGAATGGAGGAAGTGTCAAATACACCTTGAGTGTTCCTTCCTCCTCTTTAACCTGTAAGAGCAAAAACAAGCACTCAACGTAGAGGAGAAATAGCAAAATTTAAAAATATTGACAAGTTGACAGAGGTAGGTAAAACATCCACTTTCAGATGCACTTTGAAATTATTTAGAAGCATGTTGTAGTTTTCAATAATTTCATCATTCTGTATTACCAAATTCTACAAAACATTTACAGTATAAAAGCAACACTTGAAATGGATGTTTAGTCCCACCTACGTGTCTGAAGCTGAAATGCATGCCTGAGTAGGAAACATGCAGCTAGGATTAAGGAAGCAAAATAGTAACACTATGTTGAGATAGTAAGAACACTTTTGTTTTAGGTTTTAAAAAACCCCTCCCACAAAAGGGTTCTAAATATGGTTCTAGATGAACTGGAAGATATCAGCATGACATAATATTCCTTGTTTGGAGTACCTTACATAATCTGTGATTTCAAGATTATTAATGACCCCTGTTTTGCAATGCACATACATAACATTACTTGCATGCTCTTCATGCCAAACTCCTCACTGAATTACTCTCCATTCACAGGTCTCAACGACCTCCCTAACTAAATCCTCAGCAAGTTATTAGCATTTTGTCTTTCCCAATACAAAGATACTAACTGTGGCATCCCTGCTCTAAGCAGTTTATCATTAGCAGAACAGGTAAGACACAAGACTCTTCTTACATCAGCAGACAGAAAAGTTCAGGCTTTTAGCATGACAGCAATGGAGTACTACAGCTAAAACCAAACTATTCATGCACTGCACAGTAAGACATTAAACATGTATAGGACTGTTCTGAACAACATAATAATAGCAATCAACTCCTACTGCTCATTTTTCTCCTGGTTAAGAGAGATGCACATAGCAAATGGTACTGATTTGAGACTAAAAAGTATCTACATATAATATCTTGACACAACTTCTACAAGACAGTTAAATTGAGAAATATCAGCTTGAGATGTCAAAAAGAGTCAACGTCTCTCTCAATGCTTCCTGTCATTTGACTCTCAAAGACCCCACGCAAGATGGAGGTGGCATTCCACAGAGTTCTATACAGAGGTACATTCTTTGCCCCAGAGTGCTAATTATCCTGACACAAGATTGACAGAGGGCTGGTTTCCTTGGAGGGAGAGTAGGGGGAAAAGCAGAGTAGTGGGAAGGAGGAGGAAGAGCACAAGGCAGGTGTGCAGGAAGGGGTGGCAGACGGAGGAGTCGTTCCAAGCTACATCTCCCAATTAAGCAAATGGCTGCCAGAATTAGCTAATATATTGCTGCTCCATATCCTTACAACAAGAACAAGCAACTATAGGGCTGTTTGGTCCACATTAAGTTAATTTAGATACTTCTCTATATATTTCTGCTTTACTTGTAAATATGCATTTTTAAGTTAGTTTCATCTCAGTTACAGGCAACAAATAAACTCCTTTCTAGTGCATCACTGACTACTTTAGAAGTATAAAAACAAATCTCAAGAAAAAATTCTGAATACATCTCATATGACAGAATGACATACCTTCTTCATGGCATGATCTAGAAACACTCCTATCTTTGTCAGTGTAGTAGTTTCATTGTTGATACGAGAATGCAAAACCTGGAACACAAAGATTTGTTTTTTCACAAACTACTGAATAAATTTTAGTGAAGATCTACAAATGCCATTCAACATTTGCTTCCTTAAATCTTCTCTTTAGCCAAGGGAAGATAAAAAGAGGATGTGAAAATATAACACTGAAAGCAACCAATCTCCAGTATGCAATATGAAGGCCTTAAGTTACCAGCTTGGTAGAATGCAGTAGTTCTTGGAAATGAATCGTATCAAGTGACTGTTGGATTTAAAAGAAAGATGTGACTTCAAAGAGTAAATTAAATTTCCCATTTTTTATGCTTTTGATCAGCATCTGAAAGAAGTCAGACAAGTCAACTCTTTCTCCATTACCATTAGAAATAATTTGCCCACATTTTTCAGAAATACTTGATTACCTTGAAATATCAAAATCTTTCATGATCTGAATAACATTTTTAAGGCAATAAAGAGGAGCATTTTAAACCAGAAGAGAACTAACAAGAAAACATCTCTTACTTGTCTTGCTTGACTGTCTGGCATCCTGAATTTCAAATCTAGATTAGTGTCCAGCTCCTTGACCAGTATGTTTAGAGATTCATTGTTACGAGCATCAGTAATGGAAGAACAATCTGGTGCCTGTGCTTCTCCATGCTCAGCAGTATCTCTTGGGATATTCAGTATTGGCTGGATTCTAGCAATAAGAAAAACCAAGACAAATTAACAGCATGTGTTGCATGTCATCATGCAGAAATACAAGAATCTGCTAAGCCTCATACTGCAGACTGCTACGAGACAAGAGCTGCAAACTTGAAGAACTCAAGAATCGCCCTTCTCTAGGAAAGTAATTTATAAGGTCTTCACTTTCCATTTTTAAGCACAGAATAACAAGAACAATGAATAGTGTAGTAGAGGTAACAAGGTTCTCACATTATGCTAATAAGGATTCTATGAAGTTTAGGACTAAACAGATATGTGACAAAAAAAGTTGACTTTTTTTACACTAAAACTCGATCTCAAAAACATCAAGAGGTAGCCAAATTACATATAAAGAACATTCTAAGATGAACACTGTTTTTTTTTCAAAAGGAAGCTGCTGGACGTTTGTAGATGGGAACCTTTAACACAAGCTCAATACTAGTATTGTACTGACTAGGTAAAATAAAAAAGCTTTTTACTACCATTATAATTTAAGTGACTAGGGTACTACAACATTGCACTGATCTATGTAAGTTAGCTATTGCAGTACAGAGACATTTATTTTACCCTATATAATAACAAATATTACTGACTCTTCCATGACTAAGCTGATTTTCTACCTCTGTCCTGAAGGAACGAGCCAGGAGTTTTCCACTCCTAATCCTTTTTCAGTGTTTTCTGGTCTTCATCATTTTCTGTCATCATAACTAAAGCTAAGAGGATGTATGTAATGTACAAGAGTTAACTGTAGTTATTAAATAGATGCTCACTTCTCTCTCTTAAGGTGTTTGTTTTTTTTGTTAATATAGTCCACAAGATATTGACTTGTGCTTAAATTCTCATTCTGTCTGTATTTATTGTGCTCACCCTGAACTAACAGTCAGGGAAGTAACACCATGAAATTGGATCTGACTGTTACAGTTACAGTAAAGAAACTATCAAAGAAAATGCCTTCCTTCTGTGCAAGGGCCAGAGAAAGAGGTTTGAACACCTCTCTGCTGTTGATTACTAACTGCATCCATCCTCTCTAGAAAGAAAATGCTCTTCACTCATAAAGATGTACAAATACAGCTTTTAAAAATCAATACTTGCCTGAATCCCCTGTTTTCTGGAGGCAAGAAATAAGTTGGCAGTTCTTCTGGGTCAGGAATTTTGGGGAAAGATTTCATGCATTCTGACCGCTGAGGCCAAAGAATATGCTGCTTGTCCTAAGTCGGAAAGGAAATATTTTTTATTATTTTCTCAACATTTTTATTATTCTAATGAACAAGGTAATAAAAGGGATATTAAAGAACAGTCTGAAGAAGAAAGGGATCTGCAAAACTATTATTTTCTCCATCATTTTTTTAACATCAGCAGCTGAAATTTCTACCTTTACTTAGCTGTACTGCTTTACTTGCAGCAAATGTTTACAGAACAACTCCCTCTGTGCTGCAGATTCAAAGGATGGGAAACCAGTTCAGAGAAACTGGACAGATGCCTGCATGTTGAAGAAATTCAGAATGCTACATTCTCCAGTGCTGCCACACACCAAAACTGTGGCCCAAAAGCTAAGAAGTTTCACATAAACAAGGAGAGGATTCCCTTTCACCCCTCCTCTGAGAAAGGGCAAAGCTCATCCTCTTCACTCACTCTGCTGGGTTCCACACTCCACACCGAAACGACAGAACGAGCCACAGGAGAAGGCTGCAAGGACTGGCTGTGAACACTTTGGTTTGCATGAGGATCCAAATTCATGGATGTCATACTGGAAGTTGAAGAGTCTTCACCAAACTAGAAACAACAGAAAGACAAATTTTAATGAAGGCACGTTCCTTGTTGAGATGGTCCATTCCTTGTTGAATTTCTCCATGTTATTGCCCCTCCCCTCCCCACTTATGCAGTTAAGCCTCACTGATGAGCCGAAATGTTGGTAGTAGGGAAAAAAAAAAGGAATTTAAGCCTCTTGATCCACACAGACCATGCAAGAGTAATATTCACGTTGTAAATAAGTCAACAATGAAAACAGAAGTGCAAATGGAAGAAAAAATGTTAAAAGGTACCAAGCAAACACTTGTAATAGACCAAAATTAAAATCTACCTATCTAGACTGCATAGCTTGAGATCAAGTCAGCATTACTAAGACTCATGGCCGTCAGAATTACCTCAATAATCTGAATTTATAATTACTATAATAGGAAAAACAATCAAGAAGATAACAGCAAAATTAAAAATAATTATTCCTATCTCTTAAACTAGTTAAGGAGAAAATGCAGAACATATTCCACATTACAAAATAACTGAAATCATAGTACTTATAACTACTGATTAGCAGCAGTACTTATCTGTAGTTCTAATATAGCAGAGGTGCTGCTTAGGGGGCCGTCATTCTGAATTTTCAGTATCAGTACACATCTTGCTTCCAAAACTTCTTAGTACTCTTGTACCAAATTTTCTTGGTGCAATCATAGGAAACTTAGGCTTTGGACTAAAATGAAGTTTTTGAATTCAAGTAATTCTCTCTTCTAAGTAAAACAAAGCCATTTACAAGAAATCCTCTGCACTTCTATAGTTCACAGTTTCTCAGTTTGTATTAATATAAAAAGGAACTAGCATTAAAATACTTTACACTTTGGAAAAGAAAGAAACTAAGAGATTTCTCACTATAATTACCACACCCAGAATGTGTAGCCTTTTTGTCAACCCTGAAAAAACTGAAACTACTTTGCTAATAAAGCAAATGAGATGTAACTTAAAGCAGTGGTTTTAATTCACAGACAAACCTGAACATATTCCACATTTTCAAAAATGTCTCCACGGTGATAGCGAACAGGCTGATCCCACTGACAGTGCAAGCTATGCTGCTGGTTGCCCAATCTGCAAATCTGATGGTTCCCTGCAGAGAACAAAATATTTTTTTATACTAGAAAAGTGTGGTTTCTGAGGAGACAAAGATAGCACACAATCAGCCTCTGCCCCCAGTTCGGTGAATCCTTTTTATTGACTCCATCAGCCCAAAGGAAATTCCCAACTTCAAAAGACTCAAAAAGAATTCCCTGTTCAAGAACATACTGCAATCTCTTGTTTCAATAAGCAAAACAAAAGAGCCACTCAGGGCCATCTTAATATATGAAGAAGTTATATCCTGACACTTAGATAAGTACATACCATATTTCATTGCTTTAATGAGCATGAACACTAAGAAGTTGTACCTAATTGAGCTTCTTTTGCCATCTGTGTCTCATGAATGATGTTCCTCAAGATTTGTTCCTCCTGGATGAGCTTGTACTTGTCTAAAACATCTTGTTGCCTAAGGTAATGGTCATGCTGCTTTTGATATTCCTTTAATTCATTTAATGTTCGCTGAAGTGATCTTGGAAATTAAACAGAGAAGATTTACTTTGAATGCTTTCTAGAATATCACCTTTTCCTACACTCTAGCACATTTTCAACTCTAGGTTTCTTAAAGTATTCTTATGCTTAAATCTATTGCATAATCAAAGAAATACAGAAATTTAAAAACAATTCTTCTTGAAATGTAAATAATTGCTGCAACAGAACCACAGAAGTTTGACTGTATACATTGCCACTGGGATACTTTAATTACCTATGCTGGGCTTCCAATTTTTGCTCAAGTTTTTGCTGACATAGGACAGCATGCTTCCTTTTTACAGCTTGCTCAAACCCTGGTTTGGCCTGTAGAGCATGATCATAACACAGGACTGAGTGGTTGTACTCTCCCAGCATCTGAAGAACGACCAAGAGAGAGAATTAGCCATTGTGCAGTAATATTTAAAAAACAATACTCAGGTTTTTAAAAAGCTATTAACTTAAATTTTGATTTATGGTAACAAGCAGCCGGTCATTTCTGACACTTAAGCCACTACATCTATTAAAGAAAGGCTGCAGAAGAATTTTACTAGAATTTATTTCCAGGTGCAGATATAAGCCTTTGCTAAAAGACAGACTTTTGAATAAAAGTATCTTGACAGAATCTTAAGCATTAAGCATGAGATGCACATGGAGCACAAGGTACACTGTAAAAGAATAAAGCATTACAAGTCAACCACAAAAGATTAAGTAATATTTAATTTTCTTCAAGTCTGGGAAAATAAAGATTGTATTTACTGCGTATATATTTCCTAAAGTGTAATAGCTGGTGAAGAAGTCACTGTAATCCAGAGCTGCATGAACCACAATAGCTGCATCTGCAGAGAAGTGAGCCCGGTGCAAAATATTTGCCAAATTTACCAGTGCAATGTCTTTATTTTGCCTAAAAGAATGAAAGAAAATAAAAAGAAAAAAAATTTAAAACTAAAATTAAAGGAAGGGAAGACTGAGTAAGAATCATGCACAAGAATACATTAATTTGCCAGTCACACATTAAAATACATCACTTGCTAGAAAAATGTCTCAAATATTTAGATGCCTAGTATAGCATATAGAGACCAAGAACAAGTAACACAGATTATTCCTTCAGATACTGTCTTAGAAACCAAAACCTATTTACTAATTAGGATAACTAGAAAAGCAATCTGAGAAGAAATCCTTATTAGCAATTCTTACCTTGAAGAAAAATGCAGGGCACGCATGGCACATTCTACTACTTGGTATGGCTCATTCTTTATTCGCCAGTAAAAAGAAGCCATGTTATAGAGCACCCAGGAAGAAGAGTTCTACAGTAAGGAGAAACACATGAACTGTGATAACTGCTAACACATAAACTAAAAGGTTAATCAGGGCTTTAATTACTATAGGATGAAAAGCTGAGCACTAAGGTTGGTGCTCAGCTGCTCTAAGCTATCCTCTTCCGCTGGAAAGCTGCCATTTGGCAACAGCTGTCAATGTTTAGGAACACTGAACTAGCATATTAATGTATGAAAGAAACAGAATTTCTGCATTTCAGGCAGGTAAAAATACAAAATGAGGTGAAATGAGAGGTGGCAGTAGTTTAAGCATCAGCATCTTAGCTGGAGTTCAGTGAGGGTTCCTAGATTTTGCAGGAAGACATTTAACAAAAACATACACACTTCAGTACTGTTGTTTCTTCTTTGCTCTTCAAATAGCTGTATTTTTTGTTTAAAAACTCTTATTACCTTCACAAAACAATGAATGTGGTTTGCCAGACAACATAACTACACAAGTCCTTAAAGATGACAGTAAGTATCTCTTTACTTTGCTGATGCCTTCTCCTGCCTCTACTTGCCTACCAGAAAATAGCCACAGTTTGCCTTTTGGAACTGAACTGTAAACCAAAACCACATGTGCAAAACTGGATCTGACTGCTTGTACAAGGTATATCTAACCTTGTGAGACCTTTCCAGCACTCTTTTTGTGCATCCAGCAAGATTACAGTTTCATACCTTCATGAGCCCGTCATAAATACGGTGACCTATTTCCTCTATACTTCTTCCCAGCCTCCGTGATAAGTATGTGAAGATTGGATCTTCTTTAGGTAACAGGGGTGCAGAAAGATTAACCCTTTCTTGGACACCCTAAAATAAAAATTGAATACAGGTGTTTGCTGACACTTAAGAATAGAGAAATATAAACAACAGCATGACTGCTATGAAAATGTACGGCTTGGTTATTTTACAATCTTATCTTCCTTTCAAGATCTCTTGCAATTGATAGAACAATTTCACCTCTGACAGATAATAATATATATTATTGCAGATAGTAAAACAGCAGAAGCAGCCAAAAGCAGCCTCTGCTTGTGAGTTCTACAGGAGAAATAGTCAGTTCTGGTAGCACTGTGTATCTGGAACCTACTGATTTCACTAACGACCACTGAAGGACTTAAGTCAGGGTTGTCAGGTTACATGCACACAATGGAAGTTTCCCCTACACCTCTTCTCTTTCTTCCTTCCCTAAGCGCAAACACACTGCTTTCAAAAACACATCCAGACCCAGGAACAGAGCTAAAAACACCCCACTTAGTGTTCAGCTGTAAGAAAATCCTTATTTGTTGATGAAAAGACTTCCAATAAAATACATATCAAGACAGAAGCACTAAAGCTGCATCTGCACTAGAAAATCTGCTCATATAATGCTGTTGACAAAACCAATTTTCCTACCACTCTTCCACTGTAACTTTTCTAAAGCAGCTGAACTTTGTATACTAGTAGGGAATAATCATCTCATTCTCTGGGTTGGCATTCAGATACCAAACAGACATTCAGGTTTGTTAGGAGCCACCAACAAAACCGCAAACAATTTTTTGATCCTGAATCTTCACACATTTTAATGAATCTGTTCAGCATTCTCCAAATTTCAACTGAGACAATTCACAGCTAGTAGTAGTCCCAATGAAAGCTACCAATTTGCTAATGAAATGTGTTATGAAAACAAAATACTTCATTTTCCTAAAAATGTCCGCTAAAATAAGTTAAAAAATAACAAAAGAGAAACTGTATACCTGATGGAACATGTATAACCTCCAATAGGCAGGTACCTTAATCAGGGTCCAACTGTAGTTTTAAAGAAGTGTGAAACAGTCTTGGAAGATTACAATACCTTTCAACCTTCAGTGAGAACTGCCAGTAGGAGTTTTCTATTCCTCTTCCTAACGGGGAAAGATACTTACTTGCATTTGCTCACTTACCCGTAAGTGCTGAAAAGCATGAATACTGTATGGAAGATCTAGAACTTTTGTACAGTCTGGCTGCTGCAGGTCTGGAGGCACTGGGGACTTTGTGTCTATATAGTCTTCAGGGCTGAGGACATAATAAGACAACACAGCAGACTGCAGATTGTAATACTGCTGAAGTTCCTAAGAGACGCTATGATAGCTGATATAGAGTACTCTGATTTAATCATTACAGAAGAAATCCCCTGTTTGGGTACATTAGCCCATTTCTGTTGTATTCCCAGATTTCAGTTGTATCAAGATGTCATGACTATAGGATAAAGTAAATAAATTTGTCTGCTTTAGAGAAAATATCAACGTTTGGATAGCCTCCAAAATGTATCAGTGTCAACCTAGTGTATCACTGCTATGATTAATGATGTATCTGCCAGGCAAATGGCAATGCATGCAGCCTCTTCAACTGAAACAAACAAACCAATCCCAAATATGGGTGATGAGAAGTCCAAATGAAAGTGTATGACGATAAAATTGATCTTTTCCCACTTCAAGTACTCATGCGATTACGATAAAAAAGCCCAGCTAAAACGAAACAGGCATTCCTGAAGATGAATTACCAATGAAGCTGAATGTCAAGTACACTGTCTGCTCATCCTTCACTTTCTAAACACAGGGGATAAAATATGACCAGAAAGTTCAACAGCTTGGTAATCAATGGAATTTCATTCAAATTTAAGTCAAGACAGTTTCCATTGAAATAAGTATCTAGCTCAAAACATTGAAAGCACACTCAAGCAAACTCAATCCCCTTCTATATGACATATTTCACTTCAATTCACATGTCTGGTTGTATCAGTACAGAGCAACAGTGGTACAACTGGGAACAGAAAGGAAAAGTTTCAGGGCAGGGCTAGCATAGACAGTTTGGGGGAAACAGCATTTGTATGTTGAACCTGTTCACAACTAGTAGCAGATGTTATTTTAATTTTATTCCATAGTTATACAAAACAAAACCTGCCATCTACAGAAAGTCAGTGCTAGTAATTTTTCACTTATATTTAGAGGTATTGTTGATTTTTTTTTTTCATTCAGTAAAAATCTTAGAATATAAAGCACCTTATTACCGGATATCTTTGCTCTCTAAGGTGATGTATGTGCCGTCGTACAGATCTAGGTCCCCCAGGGGCACCTTGGCTTTAATGCAGTCTGGATCTTCTTTATTATGCCTTTGTTCCAGCCCTGTGTCTCTGTCCTCATTTTCCTCTATATGAATCTTTTGAGCAACTAACTGTTTCTGTAGGGAAAAAAAAGGAAACAGAAGCATATAACACCAATGAAAGCAAACACTACAGTTGCTACGATTCAACAGTTCCAACTTTTTCCTTAAAACAAAGTTCATTTTAAAAAATACTAAAAAAGTCTCATTAAATTTTGGGAATACCTCCTTATCTTTTATAATATCTGTAGGACTTTTTCTGGATTTGGATGGCATATTAATATTTTCATTAGAGATAGTACAACTTGAATGAGCCCTTATTTCTCCTGCTGTGCCTGAAAAGTGGGCTAGTAACATTCCAAATCCATGGTAGGCCATGTAAGAAAAGCCTATGCAGAGTAGGTTGCTACAAATACAAATGGTTGCTACAAGTACATCAATTTTTTCACATTTGGCCCCCTTTTTGCCACTGTAAGACCTTGTGGAAATAATATGAGACATTGCAACAAATCATCATCATCTTAACCGTTCAGTGTGTTAAATACAACTGAACATGAGCATGTGTGAATAGTACTGTATATGAATGCCCGTGAAATGAGAAAACCTACATTTTTAATTAAAAGCATACACATTTGATTATGTGGTACTGTGAAACAATAGAGATACATACACTAGTAGCAATTTGTAAAAGAACTTACAGTAGGTAATTTCAGCTGAAAGTCATTTGTACACCACAAGTTGGACACTAGTAATTTCCACATCCACAATCCACACCCCAAAAAGCTTGCAAGTGTTATTCTATCCACAGCTAAAATGTTCATCACCACAAAAAAGAGTATACCCCCCATGAGAAAGACTGGCTGAATACAGTCAGACCAGGGGCAGGCCTGCTTATTTTCCTTTCTCCTACTTCTCCCATTCATCTAAAGCTACCTCTGGTGTTCATCTAGCTTTCCACTTAATTAGTTATCCCAATCTGATAAAACCAAAGCTGGCACAAGAAAGGGGTGCATGGCCAGAAGGGCTGTGAGCTATTTGCTTACCTAACCCCTATTACATTTAAACTCCATTTTATCAGTTCAAAGTTCACTAAAGCCCTTTTCAAAAGGGTGGTCTCAGACCCCTTCTCAGTAATAAATGTGCTTGAAGAAAAATAGAGATGATTTGCTCCATGTTCTTCTGAAATACAGTACAACAGAATCTAGTGACTTTATGCAAAAATGTTAGGATTTATGGCTAACCAGTTAGGCAGACTTGAGGCAAAAAATTCTTGAGATCTGAAAAATTTTTCATCCTCTCATTGAAGGAGAACTTAGCCAATAAGAAATTATTCTCCCCATCTAAAACTATCACTATAAAGTCTATGAAAAAGAAAATCTGTGTTTTCAGAAATGAGTTAGTACTTAAATGTTAGGTTTTACCTCCAGTTCTCTGAGGTAGTTAACTGTTGTTTCTTGTCTCATTAGTATTACCAAATCATGTGGGTTTCTCAGGTTCATTGGTGAATCCACCTGCAAGACATTTTAAGAGTTCCTCATGTAAGACATTCACCTAATTACAGTGATTTTAAAAGAAGGCAGTTATGTTCATTCAATCACAATTTGTCTGTTCAGAGGTTTTTTGTCCAGTCAACATTCATAATATGTCCATTATGGAAATCCATACTTCAAACACTATCATTTGAGAATCCAATTCAACCCATGTTTAACTTTAAACCTATTTTAATTTAACCGGGCACACAAGTTCTAAGCATAAGAAGCAAATAAATTTCCACAACAAACATTACTAAGGGTACCTACTGCTGACATACTAGACACCTTAAACTGCAATCACAGAAACTTAATTTTGTTTTATAACTTTAAAACTCCTCCACCACGTCCCTCAAAAGGCATCAAGTAGTTCAGCTTCAGCTTCTCTCTGCAACTAATTTAACACACTGGCCTACCATTAGGATCTACTGCCTTCAGGAGTAATAAGTAAAGGAACAAAATCAAGAGGGAAGCGAGTGAAGACTGAAAACTCTGTTACAGACCATGTTACAGCTTCCATGGCTACGCACAGGAGTTCACAGCTCCATTAGAGGCAAGTCACAGACAGAGCAGTTACACATCAGCCCCCAGCTGGGCTCAGTAAACTACAGCACTTCACCCACGGCTGAAACACCTCAGCCTTGCCCTCATGCCAAACTCTGCTGTCATACTGCGTGGGGGAAAGTCCCTATGGTGGAGAAGGTGGTGTAGCAGCAGCTGAGCTGATGCAAAGGCTCACTTCCAGGCTTGCAGCCCTGTTTCCTCCCATATGTCAGTGTGAGGGCAGTACACTGGCTGCACACCAGTTGTGGTGACCACCAGGATCTCTTGGAAGCTAACCCAAACTCAGGGGCTGAACAGAAAGTAACTCTCTCCTGGTTGCTTTGTCTGAACTAGTAAACTCAGTTATTTAATGAAGGATTCAATGAGCATGAGAACAGCAACAAGGAAACAGGAGTATGTGATGACAGGATGAAAAGACAAGGTGACAAGGACAACAACATCTCACGCTTCTAACATGACTGTTACATGGTCTACATCAAGACATTTTTTCTGGATCTGCTCAGTTTCTGTTCAAGATTTCAGGATACAGAACCAGCTGCTGCATGAAGATGTGACCACTTACCTGTTTGTTAGCACTGATACCTCTATACGAGCTGTCCACCTCCATGACATCTGTGCAAACTCGACGACATTACGATTTAATGGAAAAGTTTGCCATATATACAGGTGCAGGAGAACCTCCTAAGCTCCAATTCTTCCTTTTTTGTCACCTTTTTGAATAGCCTGGACAAATTTCGGTTACACTCTTACTGCAGACACTGCATCTCCAGCATATTTTCTGGTCATCCTAAGGCGTCCTGTCAACAGTTTATGCCTTAGGCTGTGTTGTCTTGGTTGTGAGTCACATAAAAAGCTCAAATCTACTTTCTTTGGACTACTGAGTGTGAAGTCTACATTCATTGCAAGCTTCTTGACTGAGTCAGGACCTTGTCCTCTGAGACATAAACACTTGTTCCTTTTACTAAACCCCAAGTGTGGTTTTGGCTAAATTTGGCCAAGTATTCCTTTCCAAAGCAAAAGCTGCAGTGCTACTTTTAGTATGGAGCCATTTTGATGGGTGGCTACCCATACAGTCCAAACGGTTATATGTAACTCATTTTCTTCCCTAGCAAATTAATTCTCTTGTATCACCAGATGAACAGAAAATAATGGGTGCTATTGACACTAGTCCATTTTGTCACTATGAATTCAGAGATTATTGATTCAACTGTTGCAAATAAAGGATGACCAAGTATCCACCATGATGCAGAGAAGCACAGAAAATACCATTTCAAAAAAATCTAATTATTTTGTTAGTTGAAGTATTAAAGTCTACAGCATTTTATTCATGGCCATATTTCCTATTTCCTCCTCTGGGCCCCACCTCACTTTGAACTGGTTGCACACAAAGCCGGAGTTATGCACTGGAAGTAGCACTGGTTTATGCCTCACTTGTTAAAGAAACTACCATGGTATGTGCAAATGAATGAGAGATGAATTTGCAAAGAAAATAAGTTTCACTGTGCTTAAAGCACTTCATCACCCATTCCAAAATAGCACTGCTCATCTGACATCTAAAGGCTGCTTGCATGATACTACACAGTCATTGAGGGCAAAGTCAACTACGAACTCCGCTTTCGGTGACAAACAGCATCTGGGCAGACACTTCTGGAAAAAGCTATGCAAGTGTCACCAACTGGAAAGCCTTATTCTGAAAGATGAAGGATCTTGGCTTATCATTTATTCAGAATGATATTCAGGGTCAGCTTCTGTTTTTAACTTTTGGTAAGGCAGTCTCATGAGAAGTCTGAATTTAATACTGGAGAATTTGGAGCGGTATTTTACCAACGCAGTGTGTGTGGGTTGATAGGAAAGCAATGCAATAAGTACCATACTCCCATCAATTATCATCTGACAACAGAAACCCAAGTTTCAACAATCAAACAGCAATATCACAGAATTAATTCATGAAGTTACGGTGATCCACCAGGAAATCATCCCAGTTAAGAAGAGTTCTTTAGTCTTCAGGTTCTTCCTTCCGCATCTGACTCAATCTGTCACCAGCAAGTAAGTACTTTTTAATAACAGTAGAATCCATCAGCCTAGTAGAAAGTTAACCTTACCAGTGTGTAAACACAAAGTTCCTAACACAGAACTTTAGCAGTTGTATTGGGTTTGCATGGCAAGGGGTGCCTCCTGTGAGAAGCTGCCAGAAGCTTCCCCTAAGTCCGACAGAGAAGACTCCAGCTGGCTCCAAGCTGAACTCGCTGCTGGCCAGGCTAAGCCCATTGGTGCTGCTGTGATAACACATTTAAGAAGGGAAAAGAAGTTATTGTGGCCAGAAAAAGAGCAGAGAGAATATGCAAGAGAAACAGCTCTGTAGATACCAAGGTCAGTGGAGAAGGTGTTCCAGGCACCAGAGCAGAGATTTCCCAGCAGCCTGTTGTGAAGACCACGATGAGGCAGGCTGTGCCCTGCAGCCCATCAGAGAGCAGAGATCCATATGCAGCCTAGGGAGGACCTCACACCAGAGCAGGTGGATACCCAAAAGAGGTTATGAACCTGTGGGGAACCCTGGAGCAGGATTTTTGGCAGGATCTGTGGCCCTCCAGGGAACCCATGCTGGAGCAGCCTGTTCCTGAAGGATGGCATCTTGTGGGAGGGACCCTGAGGCTGGAACAGTTTGTGACAGCCCATGAGAAGGAACCACTCTGGAGGAGTTCATGGAGGACTTTCTCCTGTGGAAGGGACATGACACTGGAGCACAGGAAGGAGTTCTTCTTGGAGGAAGCTGTGGTAAAACCACTGTGTGATGAACTGGCCACAATGCCCATTCCTCATCCTCCTGTACCACCCGGGGGAAGGAGGTAGGGAATCAGCAATAAAGTTAAGTCCAGGAAGAAAAGGATGGGTTGGGAGAAGGTATTTTTAAGACTTGTTTGTATTTCTCATTACCCTACTCTGATCTGATTTGTAACAAATTAACTAATTTCCTCAAGTTTAATGTGTCTGCCTGTGGTGGTAACTGGTGAGCGATCTCTCCCTGTCCTTAGCCAAACTTGTGAGCTTTCTCTTGTATTTTCTCTCCCCTGGGTAGCTGAGGAGTGATAAAGCCACTTTGGTGGGCACCTGGTAAGCTCTTCATTACCCCTTTCTCTGTAGTCACAGCGAGATGGCTTTTGAACTGAAACTTATTCATCTCAGATCCCCTCAGCAACACTGTCAAGACTTACAGTTCATTATACACCTTTTTACAAAGCCCCACCCTACATATAACACATTTTCTTCACAGTGCCAGCCATTTCTACAGGAAAATGACAAAGCTGATGTACTCAGCTGTGAAAAGCACCAGTACTATGTTTGCCATTGAGAGAAGTAACGACACCTCATGAAGAATACAGTAAGTTACAAACAAAGGTTTGCATCTGCATAACTTGCACAGCACAGACATGAGTAGCAGCAGTAGTAAAGATAAGTGGGAAGCAGCATGTGCTGAAATCAGGAAGACACACCTGAAGCCCTGCAGGGCTTGTCACATGGATGCTCACACTTCCCTCATGCTGCCTGTGCTTAAGTTCCACCTAGCACCTTCCTGCTTTCCTGCGCACCCATATCCCCAAACCAGGAAAATTATACCCTGAATAAAAACACAAAATATCTTTATTGTGAGCTGCTGCTTATTACAATTCAATGAGATGGCAAAATACCTCAAAGTTTTGGAAAAGCCCTCAGAACTTCACTCACCTGTCAAATAATTCTTCAGTCAGAAACACAAGTCCAAATAAAAGATATTTCATGCATACCTAGAGACTGTTCTGGATTATGCTCCTTCCTTCCCACAAGACTCTAGGTAGACTTCAGAGGATACTGGTTTCACTCAGTCTCATATCATGCTTGAGCTCTTACAAACACTTGCCACCTTTACCCCTTCCTGCAAAGTCTGTTGTGCCTTGTCGCCCGATTCGAGTCAGACGAGTGAAAAACACACCGATATTGTGACTTAGATAATCTTTTTTAAAATGTAAGCAACTCCCCACAAGGCTCCTCTGGGATGAAACAGAACAGACATCAACCTACATAGCAAACACAGCTTCATGGTGTGGAGAGTGGAGACTCCTGCACCAGAACAGATGTTTTGTCCAACTTACTCATTTTTAACTCGAAGTGTTTGGCTGATGGCAAAGCACCACAGTCATTTACTCCTCCTCCAAAGTGCTGAAACTGTGACATGCAAAATGAAGTGCTTGAAATGCAAGAATTTGACTTCAATTCCAACACAGTAAACAGGGAAAAAAAAGTTGTGCTGAAAAGCTCTTTGAACCTTTGACAGCTACTGTAGTTACACTGCAGAAAGCCTGCCAGTAAAACACTTTTAGAATAAGTGTTTTCTGTTCAACTTTGCCCAAAGGTAAAAGTTTCTTTATAAAGCACAGTTCGAATTTATTCACTGTCACAAAGTACACCAAGAACCTGATTCAGCAAGAAACACACAGAATTTGTGTAATGAAAAAAGACATCGATTTGAATCAAACCCTGAAGTTTTAGAGTCTCCTATCTTACCTCCATATATCAAAGTCTCTCAGCAATAAGACTTGTAAGTTTTGCCAAACCTTCCAGCATATTTTTCCCAACAATCCAGTTACACTGCACCAGGAAGTAAATTTTTTAAATGAGCGTCGATGAATGCCTCAGTCAACTATTATAAAGTAAGATTTTTTTTAAAGTACTGTGGAAACCCCACTGTTAACTGAGGCACAGTCACATCAAAATCAGAACAGCTGTTAGTGCCTCTGCACATCCTAAAAGCATTACACTACATGCAAAAGGCAGATTATTAGAGAAAGAAGATGGAAAACACACTGTATCAAATGATGGCATACAGAAGAATGGGCTCCTCATACTTGTTTTACAGGCAGTGGATGTTTTGTCACTGTACAAAATAAAGGCAATTCCCTCTCCAACAGGCTGGAACCTCTTACAGTCTTGAGGGGAAGCCAAGAATCTGAAAACTGGTGCTTGTCTTTTAGTATATTCTTGCTGTCTTGAGATACTTTACACTCCAACATGACACTATATGGCATTTCTGAGGAAGCTGCAAAAAAAATCTGTACAGGTTTCAGTGCACGACAAACTACAACTGGAAAATAAATTCTCTGACTCATCCAAATGATGAATAGGCAGTGTCAGAAGATACGTGTTCCAAGGGATGTCACTGAAAAATTCACACAGAAAAACTATGTTGAAACGAGTTTTTAAAGGTACTGAGCCATTTAAAAGCTTACTGCTGCAGAACCTGTTAGCAAACAGCACTAGATATTTTGATATTATTAATACTAGCTGTGCTACAGGGAAAATACACATTTTAAACACTTGTAGCACTTCAGAAATAAAACCTAACAAAGTTGCAGTATTACTGAATACCTCTGCTCAACTGAGATCACACAAGCTATGAATATCCTAGGTAACAGATCTAAATACATCAAAGGGAAACAAGACTTCACTTGGAACACCATGCATCCAATATGTTGCTGGTCATACTTAATGGTATAAATTTCCAACCTGTATATTCTAGGTAAGGTTTATATTCTTCAGTAGCCATACACTCCGCTCAGTCAAAACAAGAGATGGAAAGATCATTCAGATATACATCTGTAATGAGCAAGTACTTTTTTTATAAAAGCAGACTGATGTCTGCTCACTGCCAAATCCTAAAAATTTCAAGTGTTCTAATATTGAAAATACAGACAGGAAGACTAATTATTAGACTTACAAGAGACCTAAAAAAGATTAACCCTGAGCAGCAACTTCTTCAGCAAATGAACAACAGAGAATCCATTAATTTTTTCTGATAAGTGTTGAGGGAAATTATCCAGCAGTGTATTTTTAAAGCAGGCAGGTACATGAAATAAAAGTGTCTTTCTTTGCTCTTTTGGGCTTTGGTGGGGTCTTCATGCAAACATGCTTGGGCCAATTCCAAGGCTACCCTTCAGCTGTGACGCTCACAATAGAGGGAAGGCATTCCAGGCACCAAGCGTAACAGAATAACCAGGTTTGAGCAGTTGATTCGTATCACCTTTTCAGATTGTCCAACCCTTATTTCAAAGGTGACAGAAAACGGGATGAGAGGCCAGGAAATCGAAGTGTGAGCATCCTAAGAGAAACGGGACTTGGGAACACACAGTGTCCAGAGGGAGCACGAGAACACCAGGAGCTGAGGAACGAGCAGGACATGCCTGCACACGGTCAGAGCCGCTGCTACAGCGCTCTGCACTTGCAGCCTGAGCCACCTTGGTGCGTATTGCCACGCTCAGCTACATCCAGACACCTTTGCACTAAAGCTTTTCTGTCAGCAGTCAAAACCTGGCATAAGATGACCTGCTGGAGTGTGGCAGGTGTGAGAGGCACGGATCTGCCTCAGCTCCTCCACCTCAGATGCAAATCTCTGACTGCAGTTGAGAGCAGTGGAGTTATTTCACCACCACTGCTCCACTGAATGAAAGATTTGCATTTCTGATGCCACATACAGGCTACCACAAGGCCTATTTTTATAAATTTGGATCTAGTCATGATGTTCACAGTGATACAGAAATACATAGGCTGTGCTCCCCTGGGAGCAGGCTGTGCTGGTGAAGTGCAGTTCTAAATCCCCCCCCGCAAGGACATTAAGCAACTCAGCCATTCACTATACAAAACGTTCCCGTTCAAAAATTTCTTATACACTTATGTAAAGGCAGAAAATTTAAACAGATGTTTTTTAAAGTACTAATTTTCACACCACATGAAGGCCTATGGTCCTCTGGTGATCAAGAAAGACGTTCTAAACCAGAACAGGTTTTCCTTTTGTTGAGGAAAACCTTTCCTATGCCTCAGAATTATCCTGCTTCAGCTCATCAACCCAGGGTTGGATAACATCTAATGAACTACAGAACATTCAAACCAACCAGCCCAGGTGTCTTTGCACACCCTCATAAGGAGGGACTGACAACTGTTCTGAGGATGGCATGGTTTCACCTTACACGCTTCAGAAAAAATGAACCATTTTTTTGTGTATGTGTGTGGGGTTTTTTGTTTCCTTGTGGTTTTTTTGTGATGATGTTGTTTAACACACAATACACTTGGAAGGATAAGAAATTCAGTCAAGTAAGAGTTCATATAACAAGCAAATTAACCTTTAGAGTAAGAGCAAAGCAAACATTCACCTGTCATTTTCAAGACAGGACTGAGTGACTACCTAATGTATCACAGAAGATGCTTTTGAAAGCAGCAAATAGTTTTTTATTTGGCTGCACTAGAATCTCCTTGGGTTTGGATGGCTGCTTTTCCTGTATTCTTGAGCACATGGACCACTGCTCTCATCTCAACCTCTTAGCATCAGATGCCAGACACAGTAATGCACTAACTAGCTCTAGAGCCATCCATGAATCAACTTGCCTCTCTGCTGCTTGAGGTGCACTCACATGCAAATCTGCAACCAAATGAACAACTGGTAGGTACTGTCTCCCCTGGTACTGGTACTGTCTCCCCTCCCTACTGCACTAAGCCAGAGTGAAGCACACTATAGCACTGCAGGAAATTCAGATGTCACATTCATTGAGCAGCTGGCTGTCTTAGTCCCAAGTAAGCTAGCGAGCACTGCTCTGTGACTCTCCTCTCCGGATCATCTCTGCTGAACTTCAAAACACATGACAACACACTGAAACTAAAACAACTTTTTGCCAACTCAGATTCCTTGCCAGGGGCTCTTTGCTCCTGATAACACTTTCCCAATCCTGCTTTGGATCATCTGCCTGGAAGGTTTCTGTGCTTCTTTTAGTTTAATTACTCTGACCTGACTTCTTCAGAGTTTAGAGCAGTTCACAAAAAGGCAATCCTTTGAGTCCCCACTGGCTTGCTCAGCTTTAATCACCTCCATCAAGGCATCTCTAGAAAGATCCAACTTCAGCTCTCATGTCAGGTCTCTGATCCATGACAGCAGTTGGTCCCCACCATTAAAGCCAGGAATGACAGTACTCTGCATTGCATTTAATCTGACAATTGTCTGTCCTCTCTTTACGCAGTTTCTTTCTTCTTTTGAAGTACACTAGTATTTCTGTAGAGTGACTAGCTTCCCTACTGGCAGACAAGCACTGTCTAAAATCAGTTATATATTAGTCTGAACTTTATACTGTGAGTTGTGAAATGGCTTATAAACATGTGCACTGAGCAGATATAATCTCATTAAAGAGAGACGATTACTCAGTCCCTGGCTTTGCAAGAGCACACACTTGAAGGCAGACTCAGACTGAAAGAACATGAACTGATCCAGAGAGCGATGTCTTTGATCTGAAAACCAGCTACCAGTCTTGATGGCTGAGACTTTGAAATACTATATGCACTGCTAGTAATTTGTTTTGTCATTTAGAAATGCTCAATGGAAACCTGAAAACAGTACCTACTTAGCAAGTACTCCTCTCTACTAGATGAGACCTTTCTGATACATGGAAAATTGTTCAGTCTGTGTTAATTTTGCCACTGCTGCCAGGATGTTGTACCACTAGGAAATCAAGTCTGAGCCAGGGTATACCTGTGGTCTTGTGTCACAGAAAAGCCAATCTCACTTGAATGCTAGTCTCATACTAAATGCTTGCACCCTTGCTGCTGTAAGGAGAAACAGCTAAGAGATATTTTAGGTCAATAACATATAATAATCTCACCTTTCTTCCCTCAAACACATTCCAGCAACTATATTTTGTATTTAGGTCAGGATCTGCGACTCCTGCTGTCAGTTCCTCATCCAAAGTGCGTTTTGGTAACAAGGAAAACAAAGCTCACAGTAGCAAACTCAAAGCTACAATGAAGTCAGCTGTCACTGGTGTTCATCTGCATTTCCACAGACACTGGCTCATTTAGCAGTGGGAATGTTTGAGTCTTACTATCAATCAGGTTTTGCCTACATCTTAATTATACAGGCTTCATTCAGATAAAATGAAGTAGTCCAAGTGAAGACCAAGCCTGTACCTCTCTAAAAAGCTGGTAATCTTTGAAGATGTGTTTCAGACTTCAAGAAATGCTAGTATTTCCAAAATTAAATCATATAAATGCTAATTAATATCACCACTCTTTGCCACCAGTGGCCACTTCCAGTCAGAGACTGCTGTGCTGGAAGCACTGCAATGAGCAGTGCAAGGTCCAGCAATGGCTGACCACCAGCAACATCCCTCAGGGATCAATACCAATCGCCACTAACACAGCTCTTTACTACTGACAGCGATAAAAAAGGACCACAAGCTTGGTGTCCTCTGCAAACGTGGGGCAGGCTGGCCACTGCAGGGCTGCAGCAAGACAAGGTGGTGGAGAATGGGCTGACAGGGACCTAGCTCATGCAGTCAACAACAGCAACCACAAGCCCATGGGATGAAATAGCCTCATGCAGCAGGAAAGGCTGGGGCTGAATGAAAAACAATTTTCCAGAAATGGCATTTGGGGCTCTGGTGGGGAGAAAGCTGGTGGTGAGGCAGCCAACTGCACTCTGGGCTGCAGCAGCAAAGCTGGGCCAACTGGGCAAGGGGCCTGATTGTGCTCCTCCACCTGGCACCCATGTGAAAGCACCTGCTCCAGCTTTCTGTCCTCACCCTGAGGGCCAGCAAAGCCCATCTGAGGTGGTGAGGGCCCTGGAGCACATAACATGCAGAGGTTCCCACTGCCAGTGAATCACAGAGTATCTCAATCCAGAATGGACCCGTGAGTTCTGATGATACTACTTAATGAAGAATACTCTGAAAAATTAAAGCAAAGGAATGCTCTGCAGTAAAGTTTGAGGCTTTTGACCTGTTAATAAGTTCTTGGTATCAGGAGGGGAGCTTAAATATTTTGGAATATTGTGGTTCTACCAATGAACTGATAAATCACTTACGAATCCTCCAAGTGCTGCTGAGATGCTGCTTGAACTCTGACATATTTGGTGCTGTGACCACTTCTCTGGGGAGCCTGTTCCACTGACCAACCATGCTGTTTGTGAAGAACATTTTCCTAATGTCCAGTCTGAACTCCCTGGCACAGCTTCATTCCATTTCCTTGTGTCTTATCACCAGTCACCAGAGAGGAGAGGAGACGAGCTCCTGTCCCTCTACTGCCTTGCTTGAAGTAGCTGTAGGCTTGGATGAGGTCTCCTCAGAACTAAGCTGAACGAGGTAAGTGACCTCAGCTGCTTCTCCTAAGTCTTACCCTTGAAAGCTTCCATCCTCCTGGCTGCTCTCCTCTGGGAGGGCACATAGTGTAGGAGTTTAATGTCCTTATCCTGAGGCACCCAAAACCGCAGGCGGCCCTCGGGGTGTGACTGCAGCAGTGCAGTGTACAGTGGGACAACAACAATTCCTGCCTGATGCTGGACAGGTGGAGACTGTTACTTCTGCTGTTAACTACTGAACCACTACTACATTTTGGCACCTAAAACAGCATTGTTGTTCCCTAAAAAACTTGTCCAGTGATTCCCCAAAACACAAGTAAGTGGAAAAAATGAAATTCAGAGGTTCCATGCAGAGTTGACAATAGCAATAACCACAAATTTATATATAATTTTCATGAGAGCCAGAGACATGACAGTAACAGATGCAAAATGCATCTAATTACAAAACCTCACTGGACCATTTGCAGCACTACATTCCAGGTACCAAAGAATCTAGCTCCTCACATTCCA
Organism: Phainopepla nitens; assembly: GCA_013400175.1. Taxonomy (NCBI): domain Eukaryota; kingdom Metazoa; phylum Chordata; class Aves; order Passeriformes; family Bombycillidae; genus Phainopepla; species Phainopepla nitens. The sequence continues at coordinate 100,821 of VXBQ01007757.1, forward strand.
AGTAACAACATATTTATAACTGGAATTTCCTAGCTGAGTGAATTAATTTTGACCATGCAAGTAAGAGAAGTTGTTCCACAGATACTGTTTTCTCACCTCACCTACAGGCTTCGAGAACTTGACAGAGGGAACGTGGGAATGCCCCTGCTTACAAAGCATTTGGAACTGTAGAAAAGACTAATGCATAGCAATGGTACAGTGGAAGCTTCTACCTGTATCATCAGTTAGCTGACATCATGAAATGCCATTCCTTAAAACAAGTAATGAATTTAGCTAATAAGATTTTCAAGCTATTTTATCTAACTGGATTTTTTCCAAGTCACAGCTGCTTTACATGAAATAATCAAAATCAACATCTGACCCAAATTTTATAGTATATACACACACAGGTGGTTCCAGACCATTATCATACACTTGCGTCACTTCCCCATTATGTTAAGTAGGGGAAGGAGATGAACTAGAGCTGGAAGTGTTGTCATTAATTAATTTATTATTAATGAAGGTGTTAGAGTGCCTGGATCCACCCAGACAGCCAAAGTGCCCGAGAACCATAAAAACAGCAGGAGTTTCCTGCAGAGAAAAGTCTGCTCCACCTGTCTGAGGACCCCAATGTATTCTGATAGGAAAACTCGACAAAAAATCCTCACAATTGGAAGATGATAATGGACATTCATGTCCCCACTCTTTTGTACAGGGGGGAGGCCACACTGCTCGCTACAACTCTTCCCCTCCAGAGGGAAACGGACTGATTTGACACAGAAGTAAAGTTCTAGTGCCGCTCCCTTTAAAACAAAGTGGAAGGTAAGCTAAGAAAAAACCTGAACATGAGATACAGATCGATTCTTTCAAGTCGCTCGGTGAACGTGAGGCACAGCCCACTATCAAAACAAGACATTTTGACTAAACCCACCGGGCGTGCGTGTGCTCCCGCACCGAGCACACACACCACCGTTTCTCTTTCCTACTTCCAGGAGGAAGGAAAAGCGGCCGGGTCCGGTGCGGCTGGATGAGAAAAATCGCAAACTCACGGACATCTCCTCCCCGCGGCGAGGAGCCCGGGGGTGCCCGGGCCGGCCCCGCTCGGGTCCCGGCTGCGGCCCGGGGCCGCGGTGCCGCTGCTTTCGCTTCCAGAGCGGGACCGGCCTCGTGCCGGAGGCTCCCCGGGAGCGGCCCCGAGGCAGGAACCGCCGCTGCTCCAAGCACAGTTCCAGCCGAAATCCATCCTCGGCTCGCCCCGACCCGCCACCGCCCCTCCCCCTTGCCTCGCCCCGGGGCTCCGGCGGATTCAAGCCACGTTTCACAAGCGACGCCAGCTCGCCGCCGGAGACCCCCGTGCCGGGGCCGCGGGAGGGACGGGCACCGCCGCCGGGCTGCTGCAGCGGCTGCGGGAACAGGCAG